>ML410688.1:20138-44998 GCA_005239525.1 Nicotiana knightiana
ATTGAATTCGTATCTAAAATCTCGCCAATTATTTCGTTAATTTCATAGTTTACTATTCTAGATTAATTTTAGTTAAATATTCATACTTTAGTGTTCGCTTGAATAGATTAATTGTTTGGGTTTAATTTAGTTGATAGTTAATCACAAGTCTCTGTGGGTATGATATCTGGACTTACAATCCTATATTACTTGTCGACCACGTATACGTGCGTGTGCGTTTTGGACCAACAACAGTCTCAGTACATTGAAAAAGTACTTGACAAGTTCAAGTATTTGGATTTCAAAATTGCCAAGACTCCAATTGACGTGAGTTATGCACTTCAAAAGAATGAAGGTGAAAGTGACTCACAACTGGACTATGCAAGAGTATTGGGAAGTTTGATGTATATCATGAATTGTACGCGACCAGATATAGCATGTGCTATTAGCAAACTGAGTCGATTTACAAGTAATCCCAATCACATACATTGGATGGCAATGAAACGAGTTTTGGGGTATCTGAAACATACCCAAAACTATGCTTTGCATTATAACAAATATCCCTTCGTGATCGAGGGATATAGTCATGCAAATTGGATCACCGGATCATCTGAAGTTAAATCCACGAGTGGATATGTTTTTACAATTGGGGGTGGAGCAGTGTCTTGGAAATCATCCAAACAAATGCGCATCGCCCGTTCTACAATGGAATCTGAGTTCATAGCTTTAGATAAGGCCGGTGAAGAAGCTGAATGGCTCCAGAATTTCTTGGAAGATATTCNCGGTTCAAAGATATCAAATCTACCGATTGACCGAGTATATCTGATTTAAGTTCACTACGAAAAGTTCAAAGGGAAACCTACTTATCCAGATGAAATTAATTCTTGCATGTAAAACACACACACGCCAGTGCATTCCTTTATTTTATAGTCATTCCCCATTCATGTGGGGGATTGTTGGTCCTTAAGCTTAGTGTAGCTTAATTTTAAGCTTGGTGTAGCTTAAAGAGAGTGAATGGAAAATGGTGGGAAAAGAAATGGAGGGAAGTGAAATTTTGAATTAGTGCACTTTGTCCCTTATTGGAAGAAGGAAAGAAAATATATGTGTATATAGAGAGAAGATCTTCTTCTAGCTCTTAAAGAGTTGAGAAGAAGGCAAGCCTCACGCCATCGTCGTCATCGCTCGCTCGGCTCGGCCTCGGCTTCGGCTTCGGATTCGGATTCGGATTTGGTCAAAGATTGATTGATTAATATTTTTGGAAAAAATTCTTTTCAAATTATTTAATTAATTAATGAAAAAAAATTCAAATTCAGAATGACCCGCGACCCGCGAACCAGTCCAGTTCGACCCGTTTTCTTTCCCTGATTATTTGAAATCTATTTTTAAATTTCCCGCAATATTCATACCTTTTCAAAATAGCTATGGCTCTTCTGAAAGGATTCACACATGTTCCAACAGTTATGGCTGTTATGAAAGGTTGCAAAACCTTTTCAGAAACAGTACGAAATTGGCTATAAATATACCTTGAATCCCAGAATTTTTACTTACTAAATTTTTGGATCTTCTTCTTCTTCTGCACAAAATATTCTAGTATGTTTTACAGTCTTCGAGTGATTCGTTGTTCACCGGCATTTTTGGTACCAACACTCCGGTGAGTTAAATCGTTCTATCCTGGAGGATATATTCCAACACCTCGGGTACTTGAGGGAAATAATTTCCTTAAGGACACACTGTGTATTCAGTGGGCTCAGTTTATTCTTATACTACTTTTCCATAGAAAAGCTAAGGACGCCTGGACTAGAGCGCCTGCGCTCAGCACGAGCTAGTGGTCGCGCTAGTCAGGTTTCTCACTGTCCCTGGTAAATTACACTAGTGATGTCACGCTAATCCCGCGCTAGTGAGGTTTCATACTATTTCTGTATTTACAAAAAAATTTATTATTTTTATTTTACACCAATACAGATTGATAACATTAATAACTAAGGAGCGTTTAGTACATGATTTTCATAAGATGTGTCACGAAGGACACATTGATTCCCTAGGCTTGCCAACAGTTGGAAAGCTTCAAAAGATAATAATTTTTCATCAGTAGCAAGTTCTAGTATTTCCCTATTCACAAAACATATTACATCACTTGGAGGTCTAACAAAAACATTTTTACTGCCCCCATGAAAGTTTCTTCCTCTAGCTGCTCCCAAAACTTGACTTCCCATGTTGCAACTTTTTGCTAGTTGATGAGATGTACTATTCCCCTGCCTAAAGGTGTGCTGGAGGATAACCCTCTGTTGGTGCATTAACCACTTATAATCATTCACAACTTTATTAAATATATTATTACCTTCATGTATAGCCTGGATTACCTCCATGAAATCTGTATCTATTACGAGAGGGAAAAGATTCCAATCTGTTGCTGTTCTGAGACCTTCTCTTAGGGTTTTAAATTTTGCTTCTAGTGAGCCATTAGCCTAAGTCGATTTTGTAAAACCAACCACCCAATTACCATTGACATTCCTGATAACACCACATAAGCCACAACTTTGGTTATAGTTATTGAAATTGGCATCAACGTTAAGTTTAAACCAACCCCTTGGAGGTTTGTTCCAATTGATAATTTCGGAGGGTTTATAGAGTGTTTTTCCGTGAGTAATTTGAATTCTATAGCCCTCTGCATAATAAGAGAATCATTGATGAGGTTGGTAGTGTTATTATGGTTGTTATTATTTCTATTATGAGGTTGGTAGTGTTATTATGGTTGTTATTATTTCTATTAATCCAAGTGTTCCAAATGAGAAATGGAAAATAAGAGTTCCAGTTTAAGAGCGTGTTATTAATAGGATAGTTGAGGTCTCTTATTTGGATGAGCCAGTGGTCACCATTTAAACTACGGAAAAGGGTCTGATTTGCCCCTCCACTATCATCAATAGTTTAAAAAAGCCCTCTGTTATACTATTAGGACATCCTAATCCCTGGCGTTATACTATTATACACAAAAGCCCTTAGTTTAACGGAAGGGCCACGTGGCACGCGTATAACTATCCGGGCTCTTTTATAACTGCTCCGACCCAACACATAACCTAACCCTACCCTAACCCTTCAAGAAAACATGGTCTATCACTGACATTTCATTATTTCCCCCTTTTCTTTTCAACCCGTCGTACCACTAAAAGACCATAGCGGATGTTGACTCCAATCTAACGATTTCATATGCTCTTGGTGTAAAGGTCAGTTGTGTCTTCATTATACTTGTTGATTTTAGTAATTGTTGCTCGATTTTGCCATTTACTTGTTTTACTTTTCTTATTTTGGGGTCTAGGGTTTCGGTTTGGACAATATCTTACTTCTATCCTTCATTTTTATGTAAATACTTTATATTTTTCCGTCTTGTAGTTGTTGCGTGTTTTAGTTTATAGGTGGTCCCGATTTGTAGTTGTTGTATGTTATGGGGATACTAAAATTTGGATTTATTATTTTCTGCTTTAGGGTTTTATATTAGATTTGGTTTTTTTGTGATGCTGACTGAGATTCTAGTCTTTTTATTTGTTTATTAGCTAAGGTGGTCCTAAATGTAGGACCCTTGAAGGAAATTGCTTCATTAAACTATTTCTGTGGTTGGATTTTTGTGCATGTTTGTCAATTTTCTCTCTTTGTCAATTTTTTATGAAGTGGCGGCCCATAAACTGAATTTTGTTGTGGATAATTTTGTACATATTGTATTTCTTTATTCGTGGGACCCTATGTCTCACATGTCATTTTCTGCATTTTTTATTCATTCATTTTACTTTCTACATTCTGTCTCACAACAAATGCCTTTCATTTTCTGCCTATATTTTGTCATTTTTTTTGACTTTATATATTCTGTCTCACAGCACTTATATTAATATTCTGCCTTTTTTTACTGTTTGATAACCATTCTTATTTGATATATTTACTAGGTTATTGGAGATGGTGTTAGTTGATTTAATATTCAATTATGAAGGTGCATGGGTTAAACATCCTAAAGTTGGGTACACAAAGAATAAAGTGCACACCTTGTCAGGGTATGATCCAAACTTGCTTTCTTATATTGATATAGAATCTGAATTCATAGTTGAGCTAGGTTTTTTAGGGATTCAACAACTAATAGTTGCTGCACCTTCTGGTAAATAGTATGAGGTTAAAGGGGATGTGGGGATTAGAAAATTGACATCCTTGCTTTCTACTGAATATAATGTACTGAACCTTTATGATGTGGATAAAGCTGACTCCCTTATTGACGGTATTCCCAATATAGTTGATTATGGTGAATCATTTCAGATTTTAGATGAACTTGGTACTGACTGTTCATTAAGTGAAATAGGTTCTGACTCTAGTTTTGATTCTGAGGGATGTGATTCTGAAGGATATGATTCTGAACAATTACATTTACTCAAAACTCAAAAAAAAAAGACATAAATGAGAATCTAAGTGGGTACAAGGAGATATATAAATGCATGACCTTTAAGGACATACCAGAAGCTAGGAAGTTTATGAAGTTGTATGCTCTAGCCAACAAGAAAGCCTTAAAATGAGAAAGAGTGACAAAAGGAGGCTTAGGTATAGATGCATTGTGGGTTGTCCCTTTCTTTGTTTAATATCCAACAATGGTAGTGCGGGGTTACTGTAAAGACATTAGAGACAAAACACAATTGTGGCACTGCATATGATAATAATACTGTTAATTACAATACCATTGCACATTATTTGAAGGGAAAGCTACAGGATAATCCTAAGTATAAGGTAAGGGAGATGGTACTTGATTTGAAAAGGATTTTTGAGTTAAATGTGAGTCATGGGAAGTGCAATAAGGCAAAAAGAATGATATTGGAGACCTTAGATGGGAGTTTTGCAGATGCATACAACAAACTAGATGCTTATGCCACGAAATTGAGAGAGAGTAATCCTGGTAGTGATGTAGTCATTAATATTTCGAAAAATGCACTTGAAAATGGGAAGAGAAGATTCTTGAGGATGTATGTTTGCTTCAAAGCTATGAAGATGGGGTTCAGGTTAGGGTTAAGACCATTTATTGGTGTAGATGGAACATTTCTAAAGGGGAAAGCCAAATTATTGGTTGCTGTTAGACAGGATGCACAAAACCATTTTTATCCTTTGGCATGGGCCATTGTTGATAAGGAAACAAAGCATTCTTGGAATTGGTTCCTATAATTGCTTCAGGGATATCTAGACCTTAAGGAAGGAGAAAGAATCGCATTCATATCATACGTGCAAAAGGTAATTTTTTTCTGAATTTTTACTTCTGAATTTTTGTACTCTGAATGTTTTTGAATCTGTTAATTTCTGTCTAGTAATATGTTAAATTATGTTCTCTAATATGTTAAATTCTGTCCGGTATGCTGTCCTGTTTTATGTTAAATTCTGTCCAGTTTTAAGTTAGTTTTTGTCCATGTTTATTGCCAAGTTAAATGATATCCAGTATACTGTCCAAATTGAATTTCATCTTCTAATTTCATTTTTCTTTCTATCATCTACTTCTGTCCAGGAGTTAATTGAGGCTATGAAAACTGTTTTACCACAAGCACATCACAGGTTTTGTGTTAGACATATCGAGGCTAACTGCTGCAAGACATATAATACTGGGGAATGCAAAAAACTTCTTTGGTGGTGTGAATGGTGCACTTATGAAGAAGACTTCAAAGACAAACTAATCAAGCTAGGAGAGTTGAACAAAGATGCAACAGAGAGTTTATTAAAGTACCCACCAAAGTATTGGTGCAGAGCTTACTTGGATACAGTTTGCAAAAATCAGACAGTTGACAATAATTTGACTGAATCATTCAATTCATGAATTTTGGAAGCAAGGCAAAAGCCAATCATTAAGATGTTGGAAGACATAAGAGTCAAAGTTATGAACATGATGGCAAATAATGAAGCTGAAGTTGGTATATGGAGCAATGAGTATACTCCAAAGAGCCTACAATTATACAATGAATTCATGGAGATTGCTCAGGTATGTAGAGTTAATTCCAATGGAAAAGGAGGATATGAATTTAGTGAAGGCTCTGATAGGCATTGTGTCAAATTAACCACCAAGAAATGCACATGTAGGGCATAGGACCTTACAGGAATCCCACGACATCATGTTATTAGAGTTATACTTCACAACAGGGGTGACCCTTTGACAGAGATGCACTGGTGGTACAGTAAAGAGGCTTTTCTACTTACTTATAGACATAAGCTACAACCTGTTAGAGGAGAAAAGTTTTGGAAAATTGACCCATCACAAGCCATGGAGCCCCCAGAATTGGTGAAGTTGGCTGGCAGTCCAAAAGTCAAGAGGGATAGGTAGAAGGATGAGGCAGTTAAAAGGCAAGGAGTGTGGTCACAGTGCAGAAAATGTAAAGTAATGACTTGTGGAAACTGTGGTCAACCAAACCATAATGCAAAAAGTTGTTCTCAGGTAATCTAGACTCCCAACTTATTTATGTTCTCTGATTTGATGAACCTATCTATATTCTCTAATATGTTGTACTTGTTCTTTAATATCAACCAAAGGGAAAGTAGGTAATCAAGGAAAAACAACCAAGGAAAAGGACAAGAACTTTGTTGGAGTCTGAAGCTGAAGAAGAAGAAATACAATGTTCAGCACCACAAATGACTCAACCAAGTCAGGAAGATGGCTTTAGGTTCATGCCTACACCTAGAGTTGGTCAATCAAGTATGGAACATAATGAAGATGTTGTGGTTAGGCCAAAGGTGATATCAGAAGCCAAGACAAGACAAGACTTCAACTAAGGCAGCAGACAAACTTACCTATTGGGCCTAGATCTATAAACTTTACTGGTGATCACACTGGGGTAAGTAAGCCCACAACCCTTCCATTTTCACTAGCGGGCCTCATGTAGAAGGGTAAAGCAGCTACAACTTCAACTCAATTAGAAAAACAAAGGCAACAGAAGATTGGGAAGCTGAAGATAAGGAAAGGAAAATGATAGTCCTAATTCTGTCTATTTCAATGTAATTTTTGTGTATTCTGGATGTAATTACTATAAACTTCATGACAGTTAATATTTTGGGTTGTAATTATTGCATTGACAGTACTGCATTTTGGGTTGTAATTACTGCATTGACAGTATGTTAATTTCTGGTTGTAATTACTGCATTGACATTATGTTAATTTCTGATTTTGGGTTGTAGTTTCTGTTTTAAGTTTGTTATCGAAATGTTTTCCAGTTACTGTCCAGATGTTTTGGCATTAGGTTTGTGCAAAATGCTGTCCAATTTATAGCAACATTGTACTGCCTAGTTTTTTCTATTTTTTTTTTGCTTTAAGGTTGTTCACTGCCCAGATTTTTTGGCTTTAGGCTGGTGCAAAATGTTGTCCAATTTGTAGCATTGTACTGCCTTGTTTATTTTTCTGTTTTTGGCTTTAGGGTTGTTAATTGCCCAGATTTTTTCTGTTTTTTTGGCTTTATGGTTGTTAATTACCCAAATTTTTTAGCTTTAGGTTGGTGCAAAATGCTGTCCAATTTTTAGCAACATTGTACTGCCTAGTTTTTTCTTGTTTAGAAGCAACTCACAAACACAATATATTTTAATACTAGAAGTGCATTCATGAAAATCTACACAAAATGCCATTGTGCACTAAGGCTTGATTCATTCACGAAATTATGGATTCATTACAAGCTGACCAACAAAAAACTTTCTTTAAAATCTAGATGTTACAACAATCAACTACATAAAAAACCTACTCCACTAAACAAAATGCTGGATTCATTTCATCTTCAATGCAACAACAAATCTGACTAACAGTGCAACTGAAACCATAATGAACATCTTCATGTGCATCAATTTCACTTCCATTTTTCCTTGCTTTATTCACTTCAACATCATTTAAAGCCTCCAACACATCAATTTTTTCAATCAATTTGTCCTTTCAAGCTTGCACGCATCCAACAACATATTCAAGGTCCTGATTTTTACATTGGTAGCACCCAATTTAGCCTTGTAATCATTGATTACTATCAACGCTTTCTCTGGGAGGGCTTCGTCTTGCCATTCCCAATATCCACATGACTCATTCTTACAAATACAAACTATTAGAAACAATTACTACAGAGAACAGAAAAAAATTATAGAATAAAAAAATTGAATAATAGAAAAAATTTAAAGAACAGAAAAAATTAAGACTTTAAATACATCGACTAAATTCACACTTACTTTTGGTTTAGCACATTTGTAGAATCTCCTTCCGGGGTTGTTTATGGTCGTCGAGGTGAAGTTGTTCGCAATCTCCCCACAGTAGCACCTCCTCCTCGACGTAACACTAGAACTAGACATAGAATGCAAGAATCAGAGTTTAATTGAGAAGAAGAAGAGAGAATTTTAACTGAGAAGAAGAAACCCGTTGTAAAATTGAGAAGAAGAAATATTAGGGTTCAAACATTAATAATGGTGATAAACCATGTTTTCATGAAGGGTTAGGGTGGGGTTGGGTTATGTGTTGGGTCTGAGCGGTTATAAAAGAGCCCGGACAGTTATACGCGTGCCACGTGGCCCTTCCGTTCAACTAAGGGCTTTTGTGTATAATCGTATAACGTCAGGGATTAGGATTTTCTAATAGTATAACAGAGGGCTTTTCTAAACTATTGATGATAGTAGAGGGGTAGATCAGACCCTTCTCCGTTTAAACTATTGTGGTTTTCCCGTCGAAGGCAAGTCCAGAATTTGTCAACGGCATTGCATTCAAGGAAAATATGTTTTATGGATTCAATATTGGGACCTTTACAGATGGGACAGGAAGGGTCAATGTTAAGACCAATCTTTGAAAGGTATTTCCTACAGGGGATTCGATTATGAAGACATTTCCAAAGAAATTTTTTTATTTTATTGGGGCAGTCTAGTTTCCAAATCCAGTCGAAATCTAAGTTAGTGTTTTTTGGTCTTTCTAGTAGAGTATAGCAGGACCTAGTAGTGAACATACCTTTCATGTTGAGAGACCAAATAGGTAAATCATTAGAGGGGTCTTTAAGACGAATTTTGGTCTTTGTGATATTAGATAATACATCCGGAGGAAGAGGAAAAGATAGGTCGTCCAAGTTCCAATTGCAACCATCGAAGATATCTCTAATGTTTATCATAGTATCCTTAGTGGAGGGAGGGCCTATCACATTTTTTCTTAAGTTACCCAATTTAGGGATCCAATTTGTTTCCAATATGTTAAGATTGGAGTGAAGATGGGGGGACCATATTATGCCCTTAGAGAAAATTTCTCAAACTTTGCAAATACTTTTCCAAACGAAGGAACACCTTGTCCTTATGTTACTAGTACAATACTATGAAATGATAAGTTTGGCCCAAGGAATTGTGGTTTTTGTAAGAAGTCTCCAACTTAGGCTAGCTAATGTGCATAGATTTTTATTCTTATCATTATGGATACCTAAGCCACCGTTTGGTTTAGGTTGTCAAAGGGTAGACCAGTTGATTAGGTGAATTTTCCTTTTTTCTATTGAACTACCCCATATAAAGTCCCTTTGGACTTTGTCAATTTCTTTTAGGGTTAGCTTGGGAAGAAGGGTTGTATTGCATATAGTGGTTGGGTATGGCATTTAATCAAGATGTTGTGAGGGTTGTTCTTCCTGCCAGATTAAAGAACTTTAATTTCCAGGAGGCAAGTTTGGTTCTCATCTTGTCGATTAGGAATTGATAGTCTCTAGGCTTTGGACTATGGTTTAGGATAGGAAAACCTAGGTAGGTGCCAAAATTAGTACTTTTTTTGATACCAAACATAGTGGTGATATCTTTAGTGAGAGTATTATTACAATTTGGGGAGAAGAGTATTTTTGATTTTGTAATATTGGTACATTGACCTGAGAGGGAACAAAATTGGTCAAGGCCGTATTTAATGGCTTTACCAAATTTATCATTTGTTGTAGCCATGAGGGTAAGATCGTCTGCAAATAATAAATGAGATATTTTTGGGCATCTATTCCCTAAGGATATGGGATCCCAATTTTTTGTATCCACCTGGTGATCTATGTATCTAGTGAGCATTTCCAAGCAGAGAATAAAGATATAGGGAGAAATAGGGTCTCCTTGTCTTATTCCCCTACTTGGCTCAAAATAAGTAGTGACGGATCCGTTTACTAAAATTGATATACTACTAGTTGAGATGCAGCTTAGTAACAATTTAGAAAATTTGGGAGGGAAGTTAAAGTAGTCAAAAGTGTGATGAACAAAAGACCATTCTAAACGATCGAAGGCCTTTTCTTGATCTATTTTGAGAATCTTTTGGCCCTTCTTTCCATTTAATTTATTAAATTTAGAAACCAGTTCCTGGATGATGATGTCATTATCAGTCGCTCTTCTGTTTTTCATGAAGCTGTCCTGATAAGGGCTGATCAGTTGATCAAGGAATGGTTTAAGACGGTTTGCAAGGATATTAGTAATTAGCTTGTAGATAGTATTGCATAAACCAATACGCCTAAAGTTTTTGATGTTGTTGGCATTATGAATTTTCGGAATAAGGCAGAGAAGGGTTTTGTTAATTTCAGGAGGGATTACTTGGTTTTTGAAAATGTCTTGGAAAAGGTCACAAACTGAATGACCTATGTGATTCCAGTATTTCTGGAAGAAAAAAGGATGGAGGCCATCCGGACCAGGAGATTTAAAGGGCTTGAACGAAAAAATAGCTATTTTAATTTCGGAGTCTAGGAGGAGAGTATCTGAACTGCCTAGGTTGATTTTATTACAATTAAACTGATGATTAAAGGGGTTAGCCCATCTAGTTTCTGAGTGAGAAGTGGTAAAGGTGGAGGTAAAATAGTTATGAACGTGTGACATAATCAGGTTGTGATCATTAATCCAATTACCAGCATCATCTTTGAAGAAATTAATTTTGTTTCTTCTTTTCCTATTGGTGGCTGAGATATGGAAGAATTTAGTATTTGTGTCTCCTTCATTTAGCAACAAGACTCTAGATCTTAGTTTCCAATAATCCTCCTCAATTTTTAGAATGTCATTGTATTCATTTTTAAGATCTAATTCTAAATTACGAAGGAAAGTACTAATCGTATAACTATTGGAAGTTTGGATACCTTGGCGCCTAACTAGTAATTTCCTATTCCTTCCCATAATATTACCAAAGGTACTGTTTTTCCAGGGTTTTAATTTTTCAACAAAGTTAAGGCTGGCTTTGAAGTAGTCACTACCATACCAATTATTTTTTACTAAAGTCTGGAATTCATGATGTTTACACCAAAAGGTCTCTTGTCTAAAAGGGAGTTTTTGAATTCAGGACCTGCCTTTAAATCCTAGATCGAGTAAGTTACACTTGTTGAGTTTTGACCATATGTACCTAGCTCTACTATCCTTAATAGGTTTACCGCCAAATTTTTCACTAGCTGCTAGAATATCATTAAAGTCACCTCCTACTAGCCAAGGCACTTTATAAGAGTTGCTTATATTTTCTAAATTCTCCCACATTATATTCTATTATAGACACAAGTACTAGCATATATAGAAGTAAAAGGCCAAGGTTTACGTATAGGAAGTACCTCTATGGTTGCATGTATTTCCTGATTCCTACGTATTGCATTTTGAACATTGATTACTTCATCCATCCACATCATAACCATCCCTCCAGACTGACCCTCCGAAGGAACTTCAATCATCTCTGTGAACCCAAAGTCATTTAGCAAAGTTGCATGGTTAGCCATTCTTGTTTCCAACAGTGTAACCATGCAAGGCTTGTGAGTATCAATCATTTCCCTAAAATTTCTCCAAAAATATTCGTTTTTCCCTCCCCTTATATTCCAAATAATAAAGTTTGTTGGACGTTTCATTGAAAGATTAGTTTCTGGATTTACCCTCTCCCTATTCTCCCTTACCTCCCCCAAAAGGACAAGATTCCTTCTCATCGATTGTACTAGGATCATTGCTTTGTTGCCCACTGTTGGGTCGTGTGGTGGACGGATGTCCATCGAGCACTTGTATAGGCCTAACGGGCAGCTGAGCACATGCCTCTTCTCGTGCCTCACCGTGAAGAGAAAGATTTTTATTCTGTCTAGGTTTGAGAGTTCTAGGACTTGCCCTAAGTTTAGGTTTAGAGGGACATCATCCTCCTCCATTTCTGCCTCTACTGGACCGAGTACTGGGTCTGCATGATGATGTTTTGAAGATACTGGAGGGGGTACAGGAGGATTTGGAATCTCCTGGTTCCCCTGGTTGATGTCCCAAGGAATAAAGATGGGATTGAGATGGGTGTACATCTCCGTGGGGAAGAAGGGTAGGTCCAATGGAGCATTCTGAGGGTTTATGAGGTTGAAATGGGGTGGCATGTTCCATTGCTCTCTCATTACCTGAGCCATTTAAAGGATTCAGGATGGAATCACCGGATGAATGATGTTGTTTAACCAAACTTGGTTGAGGTAGTTGTTCATGACTAACCTCATTCCTTCCATTATGAGTTGTGCTAGATATTGGGGGTGGAGGATCACTATTGCCTCTTGACCGTTGATTGGGACTGTGAAGGATATTGCATGGCCCATGAGGCCTAGCTCCATCCAACTGGTAGGTTGGTAGTCTTGTGGTTGAGCGGGTTGGGCATAAATTATTAGAGGGTGTTCCTGAGGGTGAAGGGGTGAAATGTTTTCCATGTTGAGAGGTCTGTGTTGGCGTAGGATCTGAATTAGCCGGTTCCTCATTCGTAGGGATGATGGAATCTTTGGCATTATGCATAGAATAAGAAGTATTAAATGAACTGGGAGTAGGCGTGAGGGCATTGTTAATGGAGGAGGGAGGCGGATTGGTGGAAGAATCAATGATTGATATTTCCAAGTTTGTGTCTTTTAGTTGCTCAATGTCTCGATATATAGGACTAGTGATTGGGTATTTTTGGTTTTCTAAGGGTTTGGCCATTTGGCTTCCTTTTTCTTTTTCCATTGCCATTTGGCCAACATGCGGAGGGGTGGTGAGTTTTCCAAATCTTAAGGAAGGATTTGGAAGAGATCCTTCGAATAACCCAAGATTGTGGAAAGATTTTTGCTTTGGGGGGGATTTAGGATAGTAGAGGTATAATTATTAGTAGGGATAGTAGCGTCCATTAAGGAACTATTTTGCATGGCATTGTTTGTATCTAAAAAGTTGGTATTATTTGATGCCACGTATGAGTCACTCATACAAGTGTTGTGTTCTCCAAAGGCCAAATCATCATTTAAATGAGTAAATTTATTATTACAAAGAAAATTAGTATTAGGCATAGTGGTTTTTGGAGAAACCATTTGCTTATTATCTAAGGGGTAATTTTTGGCTAGGCTAGTGGTTTCATCTTTAGTAATGAGTGGTTGAGTATTAGATTTTGAGGGCAAATTAGTAGTGGGATGATCTAGATTTATATTGAAGCAGTTGAGTGTCAAAATACTTACCTGTATTAACATTGAATAATTTAACCGATATACCTGGACCATTACTGCCTTTTGCTTGGGTGTTGATAGGTTGGGAAGGAATTTTTCTACCTTGATTTCTTCTCTTATTGAATAAAACAGTGATCCATTCTGCTCCAGTATCTCCCTTTGTAATTGTAGGTTGATGTTCTTGTCCTGCATGGCGAGGATCATTACCTTTTTTTTTATATAGTTGCACTGTCTCATTGTGTGACCAAATCGACCATAATTTTACAAAGGAAATCTTCCCCTTCATAATGAATGTATTGCTTGTGGTGTCCAACAAATAAGTAGGGTTGGACTGGGATTTCTAGAAGAATTTCAATACAAATCCTTGCATATCGACCTCTAATGTTTGTTGATGTGCGTGTGTCTATTTTCAGTAGGCATCCTATTGCATTTTCTATCTTTTTTAGAATTTTGCCATCGTAAAATTCCGTTGGCAATTGAGGGAGCTTGATCCATACAGCGGAGGTAGTTAATTTTTTATTTTTAGCCACAAAATTTGGTTTCCATTTGGAGATGGACAGAAAATGGCCATTTATGAACCATGGACCTTGATGGATAGCTTTGTCCATGTTTTTTTTCCTTTTGAACTTGATGATAAAATAGTCTTTTCCAAGATCAATTAGAGAGAAATCTTCCGTTGGATTCCATAGATCTTGAATTTTCCTCTTTAGATAATGATGTAGCATACGTTTTCCTTCTAGTTTGATTATGATAGAATTTTTCCATCGTTCATAGATACGATGTCTATCTTCCGTGGAGAGGGAAATTTTTATAATACCTCTTGTGATATCTTCTGGATCATGCACAAACTTCTTTTCTTCTATTGAGTTTGTTGTGTAGAGCATATCGTCTTGTTCTACTGTAGGTGCCAAATCCATTAGATTTGACTCCAATAATTTGTCTTTAAAGGATGAAAATTTTTCCAAATCATTTTGCAATGGGTTGAGATGATCTATGTCGGGTGATTTTGGGGAGATAGTGTTTTGGTTTTCAAGGGTTTGGGAGTTCATCTTAAAGAGAATTTTGGGAAAAATTTCAGTTGGTGGGCCAGTAAGACTTCATAAAAAGGGAAGTGCAAGGAAACACACCTATTTTCTAAGACAAACATTTGGCAAAATAGTTGAAATTACAAGGGATTTTCTGAAATTTAGGAGTCATTGTTCTATTTATAAAAGATGTGTGCAGGTTAGTTTTTTTAGATGAAATAAAATTGTACATGCAAATCCAAATTGTTTGCTAGTGAACTTAAATTACTTGATACACTACTAAAAGTCGGCTAATTTCGTTCAGGAAAATTGATCGAAACCGGTCGAAAATTGATCGAAACCGGTCGAAAATTGAGAAAAAGCGACCGATTTCCGACCGCTTTTAATTAGCCGGAAAAATGATGGTCGCTAAGGTGTTTCGACCGAAAACGGTCGGTTTATTCAATGCATTGACTAACAGTCAAACTACATTTACCGACCGAAATCGGTCGGTATTAATTAAAAAAAAATTATTTTAGAAATCTTCCAGATATATATATTTTTTGTATCGCATATATATTCCCCAGCTCAAGATATCATAGTACCACACTATTATATTTTATTACTATATTACTAATTAGTACTAGTATATATTATCATTATTATTTTATTGAATTCTAATTCTAAATATAGATATATTAAATCTTATTACTAAGCACTAACTACAACCTTTTCTATATTTGCCTATTTTTTGTTAGTCCACATTTGTTGGACTCTATGCATCAAAGCTCAACTTATAAGATTGAAAAGCTCACATCTTTTCGCCGATGTGGGACAAGAGTATTTCCCAATTTCCAACTGAAATCTGTTGGAATTTTTGAAAATTATTAATAAAAAATTATTTTCACATTTAAGCCGATGAGGGACAAGAGCATAATTTCAAATTCTGACCGAAATCGATCGGAATTTTTGAAACATTTTAATAAAAGATTATTCTCCCATGGAAAAACTCACTACTTCTCTTCCCATGGAATATTTATTTATTAATCTATCCATTTTATTAGTTGTTTCTTTCTTTTTTTTTTATGAGAAAAAGAGTGCATTAAATAAGTATTCCATAAATCAATAAAAAATTATTTCAAGTGAATAAAATTATGATTACATTTTAATGTAAAAATATGCTTAGTTATTTTTTCTAAAATTTCATTTACAATCCTGAAATAACACATTAATTGTTTTATATAAAAAAATATATTAACTAACCGGAATTAAATATATGATACATTGGTTAAGTAATTGGTATATAAGCTATAAGCTATTTCAATATATATATATATATTTCTATTATATAGAAGAGAGAAGAGTAGGTTGACTAAGGGTATAATGGTCATTTCAAACACGTTAGGGCATTGTTTGCATATATATACGTGGCCATAAGCTATTAAATTCTTTATGTGGATCCCACTTTCATTCAATCTTCACTATCTTCATTAAATGCCTTACTTGATTGTCATTATTATTTTTTCAATAAGTACTTTCAACTAGAAAAATTATCTTTTTGATAATTTTATAATTTAAATGTCACCTGATTAAAAATATTAAGGTCACATACATTTATATATGACAACTTTTATCTCCTTAAGAAATATTATTTCATTTATTTTATTTATTAACTATTCTAAAAATGTTATTATATCATTATCAATTGATATCATTTTATACAAAGTTCTCATTAAATTGCAATTTCAATTGGAATACTTTATAAAATTCAGAAAAAAAATATTTAAGAATAAAATATAGTTTCAAGTCCCCCTTTTTTTTATTTATAGAATATTAAAAAATTATTCAAATTGTATAATAAGTATCCCCTCTCTAAAATATGAGTTGAGAATATCTGAAGTAAAAATAAAGACAACTAATTTTTGGACTTTTTTCCTTTAAAAATTATTATATATTAGGAAGTATGAGAAGTATTGTCATACGGGATTATACTTCCCCCTCTATGGTCGAAGTTAGTTGAGTACATACTATATTCAATAAGAACTCAACATATATAAATTTCAAAATACATAAATATATAATTAATTATTTTTAAAAAATCTCAACAAATACTACTATTATGATGAAAGTTACATATACCATAAATAGTATCTCAATCATATCAAATGAAACTAGAAAAAACTGCAATATTTCAATTTAAGGTCAATTTGATTAGTATTTAGCGTGATCGGGAGATTAATTTATTTTTAATATTATGTCATACTAGAACAAAATACAAATAAAATTCTTAATAATTAAAAATCGCGATTATTATTTCAAATGACCAAAAAATACCTTTTCATCAACTATTTTGGAATAATATTAATATGTTTACTTATTCAAATTTTGATTAGTATAAATAGAAAAAAGTAATACATTAACGCAAATGAAAATACTAAAAAAATAAAACTATATATCATTCAATTTAAACAATCAGAAAAATACATGATGACTTATTTTTCAACTGACTCTTTAATTATTATTTTATAGTAATTAATTTAAGACTTAGTGGTGCAAAAAAACTTTAAAATAAAAAAGTGTAGACCTTATGTAGAAATAATTTAAGTTCTACTTGAATTATTATCTAATCATTGTATAATAAAGCATTAAACTTTGACAAGTATTTCAAAGTGATTAGTATAGTAATACGATTTCGAAAAAATTAAAATACACATAATGCAAAAGATAAATAACTATACATGTAATCATGGTTTTATACATTATTACACAAAAACCTATTCTGTTTCTTCTTTCCCTAAAAGCGTAAAAGTGTGTAATTAACAATAGATCAAAAAATATTAAAAGGACGAAAACAAGAGGAAAAAAAATAAAATAAAAAACAATTGGGCCCGGTTACATCATCTGGTATAAATATAAAAGCTATGTACCGACCGATTTCGGAAATTTTTCTTCTGACTGCTCTCTCTCGCCGCATAAGTGAAGTTTTAAGGCTCTGGTCTCTACTTGTCTTGTTGGTATCAGACATAATCCATCTTTCCTGTGCTTCTGGTCCAGGTAATCATCTCTTTCTCGTCCATTGGAACGTTGACGCCCCAGCTGAAGTTTTAGTATTTGCTTCCGTCTTCTGTAATTTCATGTCAAAATTCAGTCTTTTGGGTCTAAAGATTCTAAATAGTAATAAAGGCTCTTCTCCCCTTTTTTGGCTGTAAAGACTCTAAAGATCTGGATTATTTGCTCTTTGTGATTGCTGTGACCATTAACCACACTCTTTTGACATTGATTTATATTTGTAGTTGGAAGAAGAAAGTAAATATCTAAACTTTATCTCATTCTGGTTGTTTTCATTCCCCTCTTTATCTTTGACTAAAAGCCCCTTTTGTTATATAGGAGATTCGTGCATTCCATGGGGGAAAGATTGCGGCTTTACAACAATTTTACTCTAATGAAGGTGACATCTTGACTTTTAAAATAACATATCTCTTTTGTCTGATTTAATTGAAATATTTGTTGATTCTGTAAGACTTCTGTTGTCATTCATATTGCTTTTGTTTCATTCTCTTTTTGTAGTGTCAAAAGAGAATCTGCACTGCAGAAGATCGCATTAGTCAGTTACCTGATGAAATTCTGGTATATATATTATCTTTCCTTACTGTTAAGGAAGCAGCTGATACAAGTGTCCTCTCAAGGCGGTGGCTAAGATTGTGGACATGTATTCCTCGGCTTGATTTTGATGCTACCAAACCCTTGGATGAAGTAGCCTCACAACCCAAGCTACGGAAAAGGCATATGAAGAAGTATCTGAGATGGATCAACCGTACTTTGCAAATGTGTGAAGGACAAAGATTGGACCAATTCCGGGTTAATTTTGATTTAAACAAATTCGCGCAGCGTGAGATTGACAGTTGGCTTGAATTTGCCCTTTCTAGGGAAGTTCAAAGACTAGAATTAGACCTATTAAAGGGTGGAGAGCGCATTCGTCATTTTGAGTACCGTTATACTTTTCCAGAGCGTCTCCTTGGTCTCAGTGGCTCTTCTTCAGGCCTACCTCATTCTATTAACTTCCAAACGTCCCCACTTGTCAGTCAGAATTTCAAGTCTGTAAAAATGCTGCTCTTGAAATCCGTAAATGTGACGGGCGAAGTTCTTGAGTTCTTTCTACACAATTGTCCGTTTCTTGAAAAAATGGTTGTTCATGGATCTGGAACATTGGTAAATTTAGAAGTTGTTGGTCCATCCCTCAAGTTGAGACACTTGGAGATATGGTACTGCATCAATGTGAAATCACTTAAAATTTGTGATACAAATCTTATAACTCTTGGGACGTCATCAGGAAATAAATTACTGCTTAAGAATGTCCCGATGCTGGTTGAGGTAGACATCTTGGGTTTTCCACGCATCCATTTTTTGGATGACATACCCTCTCATCTTTCCTGTGTTCTCTCTCAGCTGGAGGTCCTCACAATACATACTTCTCATTATTTGGTTAGTAAACAAATTTTACCTAACCTACCTTTGTTTTATGGAAAAGAGATCTGACGAAACTATTCCAGTTTGTGTTTTCTGGAACTTATGAAAGGGATGAAACAGTAGATGTTTTGATGAATTAGCTCTCCCTATAAAAATATTAAATTATATGTGCGTACAGCAGTTAGCCTTTTGGTGCAAATTGAAGAATGTGCATGAAATAGAAAATAGGTTAGAATTAATTAATTCTCTACAGACTTGGCTGCTCAACATGTTACTTTTGTATTTCAGCACTATCTGCAGTAATAAAAGTTTTACCTTACCTATCGGAAAAAAATATAATTTTGTCTATTTACCTTTGTATTGCTAGCACTAACTGGTGCCTTCTCTGTAGTTAATTTTGCCGGAAAATTTGGAGCATTACAATTTTCCTGAACTAAGTAAGCTCAAGAAATTTGTCTTAACTATATTCGGATGGAAAGACGAGAGTCTGTTAGGTTACACGTCTATCATAAGGGCTGCTCCACAGTTGAAGGAATTTGAATTACAGGTAAGTATAAAGTTTTGAGTTCATTTTCCTCTTTTGTTGATATATGGTATGAAAATCGTTTTAGCAATTTTGGTTTAAGGAGTTATTGATGCTTGTTCTTATATTACTTATTTAAGTTGTCGAGCATGAGTTGAAACAATTGTGATGAGCTGAGTTATTGATGTTCGTTCTTGAGTATCTTACTGTTTCCTCAAAATGATGAAACAATCGCCTTTCACAACTCTGCTTGTTACCGTGTCAAAGAAGGTCAAACTTGTCAAGTCTCTTGGAATTGAAAAAAGGAACAGGAAATAAAGGCATGGTAGGTAGGTAGAGCATCCAACTCAATTGATGCATTTTTTGACCAAAACCCATATCCTTCAATAATGAAAGCAACTAGCCCCAATATATATGATCATATTTGCACCAAAGAGTGACTTAGTTGTCAAGGAAGTGGGAGGAGAATCATGAGGTCTTAAGTTCAAATATAAACTACTAGGTGATTTTTTTTTCTTTTCTATTTGCCTAAGCCTTGATTGACAGAGTTGCCCATTACCTTTGCTAGTGGGAGGTAGCAGGTATCCAATGTAATTAGTAGAGGTGTGCACAAGGTGACATGAACTATCGCTAATAAAAATGATCAAAAGCCTTTTCAATTATCCGGTATCTAATTTGTATATGTGACGATGGATGCCTTGTCTTATCCATGAATCTAGATGTTCATTCATTAGCAGTGGGGATTGTATGCATGATTTGTCTACCTTTGAGGAAAGCCGACAATTGAGAGGAGATCAATTTTCAATATTCTTCTTTAGTCTATCTACTAACATGTTGGGAAGGATCTTGTAAAAGTTGCAGTGCCAACAAGGATAGTAGGTCGAAATATTTCCTTGGCACTGGGTTTTTGTGGGATAAGTGCAATAAATATGACATTTATGCTTTTGGTGAAGTGTTCATGTTGATGAAATTTTTTTAAAGGATTGAGAAAGTCTTACTTCAACATTTTTGATAGACACCCACAATCTATGTTGCTCAAACTCTTCAAAAGTGTAAGTTGCTCTGACACAGGTGCGGGTATCCGACACGGGTGCAGATCTTTTGAGATGGAAATTTACGGCAGTTGATCTTGTCATTTCCCTTCCAGGGAATTCATTGAACATAATACTATGAGAATTAAAGAAACGACATGAGCAACTGCCAAAATCATGTTTCATTTGTTATCTGCCTCTAATCTATTATTACTCATTCTAGACATGTCTTTCACCCTGCTGTTTACATATTTTACATTCTATGCGAAATTCATTTTATTTATTGAGTTACTGAAATATCAACCATTCGCGGAGGTGTAATTTCCTTTCATTTGCATGTACTTACTTTCTTTGTCTAAGTGAATTTTAATTTTTGTTCTATTTCTTTACGGCAGTTGATCTTGTCATTTCCCTTCCAGTCAAACAGAGAGTGTAGTAAAGCCATAAAATGTCCACTGCATCACCTCAAAGTGGTCAAGTTGTGCGGTTATTATAGCGGCGTAGTTCAGCTTGAACTCGTGAGGTACTTTATGGAAAATGCTATTGGACTCAAGAGAATCATCATTGATCCTAGGAATCCAATTTTTTCTCGCGTCCCTTTGGAACTTGAGGTAATTGAGAAGCAGCAAACTGCAAGAAATCTTGCTAAGCTCCAGCTTGAAGGTGAAGTACCTCCAGATATTGAGTTGCTGATACTGTAAAAGGTGTGTTTGTTAAGAAAATAATAATGTTATTTTTCATTTATTTGGGCCTTCCCATTTAAAGTTGTGCTAATAGCAGAGATTTGGTTCAGTATTATGATCCCACAAGGGGATAATTTTTCAGAGATGGGAGAATTAACACAATTCACGTAATAATTAGTCTCATTCCATAAGTCACATTACCAATATTTTCAATATAAAGTGGTTAAAAGATACTGCTCAGTCAACATAAACAGACTTTATTTATATTAATGATTCTTACCCGCTCCAGGCACAAAATATGACAATTCTCACATAAGCAGAGGCTTACAAGAGATGGGAATGACCTTGTGGTTGCTCCATCTAACAACGGTTGATGGAATAAAATTGACTATTCTTATATATTGACACTAATGGGTCCAAACATGAATATTTATACGTTAAGAGATGGTTTTAATGGGTCTGTACGTTCCCAAGCGGATGTGTCTGTACGTTAGAAACCCTTTGGGTTCCTTACATTTTATAGTAAACGGTTAATTTCTTACAAGTGTTTTAAAAATAGAAGGATAATCCAAAAAATGGAGACAAAAAAAGATAAATGAGATTCCAAGCCAAAAAGGCATGCCACATTACCTTGCCAAGTCCCAGCTTCCTCTATATATATATATATATTAGTTGACCTCATTCTTTCTTTTGATGAATACATTTCATTTATGAATAATGGAGCCACTTTGTCAAAGGGAGTAGTTGGGATTCAGTCCTGTAGTTTTAGCTTCAATAACCTTCAATAGCTGCTTAAGATCATGCCAACTCTTCAGAATAAAATCTTATGGATGTAATTTATTGTTACTAAAATGTATTTGTTTACCCTAAAATTCGAGTAACAATTAAACTTGTATTGTGGTTTTAAGGATATGTGACTTAATTCAATACCAATTGATACACAACGAATTTAATGGATAAATTGAACGACAAAATAAATCAAACCAGTGTTCTAGCAGTGTGTTCAACCTCGATTCGAGATGGTCTCGAGGTTGGATAAAAAGAACAGTAAAGAAAAGTAATGAACAGTAATGGGTAGTAAATGAAGTAGAGAACAACGTATGTATTCTTTATCAGTGAATAATGATCCTCCTACAAATGAATGTGATACCCTTTTATATAATAGGGGAATCCTAAATAAGGTACAACTCTAATAATGGAAGTAAATCCCACGATTGGAATCAATAGCCGCTTGATCTGATCTGCTCTTGGATTTTCGCCATGATCTTCGACCAGTTGCTACTATCTCGCCATTCTATTATTTTGCCTTGCTCGAGGTCAGTCATGCTCGGTCTCGATCTTTAGCTAACACTTCGATCTCCACGCTCAATATTCCCTCTCCGAGCTCGATCCTGGTTCATTACGAGCTTACCCTCGAGGCAGCTTCCATGCCTATGAAATCGGATATGCCCGATTTTAACCTTATACAGATAGTCCCCGCGTTTCTTAGAGTAAAACGATAAGAAATTGTTTGAGCCTCGATTCTCTGACACCTCGATCATGACATCATCCTTATGACGTTAGCGACAGAAGTGACTGAAGGGTCGCGTATGCACAGTTCCCAAGGTCATTAATTAATGTCAGTTGCCAGCTTACGTTTACCAAAACACTAATTTCGCCTTCTTCTTCCCCAAACTTCATATAGCCATGGGTAAAACGTCAAAGATTGTCCCCCAAAAAGAAAAGGCCTCCTCATCGCGGTCGGTCGGCAACAAAACGCCGGTAGAGCCTCGTATTGAAGAGTGCGTTCCTGGGGCATGCTAGCTGACCTCCGATTTCAAAGTCGAAAAACCTTCATCTGTTCCTAGCCGATGCGAACCCATGTCCAGATACATCTGTTCGATATCTGAAGACAATCTCGAGCAGGTGAAAAAGGACTGTCATTGGGAGAACAAAGAAGTGGTGATTCCTACCCCCGAGGAGGACATCACTACCCATGTGAAGGGATTTTTAAGTGTGTACACATATCCTTTAACATTGGGCCCTGTAGATCCTGCCATACTCGATTTTTGCCGCCAATATTGAGTAACCCAGCCAGATCTATCCATCCTTTTGGCGCATTGTTATTTTGCTCAGATTCTTCACGAGCAAGTTCGAGGGGATGTCTTTCACCCTCAATCATCTTATCAGGATATACATCCCTCGTCTTTATCGAGGGGGGTTGATAAGGCTTCAACGCCGGGCCACGAAGGCACTGTTCTTGAGTATAGACGAGGAACAGGATCGAGGGTGGATGAGCCGATTTGTCTGAGTCACGACCTCCGATTTAATCCCAGCTGAGAATATGCCATTCCCCGAGGAATGGAACATGAAGCGTAAGTAGAACCTCATCGATAACATTTATTATTTGCTATGCTTTCTTTACCTCTTCTCATCTATTTTCTTTTTTATGGCGCAACTTCCCCTAGTTCCCTGGTGTAGTCCCGGACCTTCAAGGTTGGGTTCGACAATTGACTTCAACCTCTACATATGCTGAGGGCTCGTGGCGCGATTTGGCCAGGGGTCGATGGGAGGCCAAAAATCACGGTAAGTTCCTCTGTCTGTGTTCGATGCTTTACTTGTGAAGTACTTCTTCTTCTTTTTTTACTTGGTTTCTTCTCACACAGGTCTCGGAGATAATGTCTTCATGAGGCCACCTCCGCCCGGGGAAGAGGAGGTCCCGAAGCCTACAAAAGAGAAGAAAAGGAAAAGGTCCTCACCTCCAGATACCTCGAAGCCCAGGAAAAGTAGGGCTCGGAAATCGAAGGCTGATCCTTCAGTCTTATCTGCCGATGTAGTCCAACAACTTCTAGAGGAGGACGAGGAGGGAGAGGATGCCGACTGCCTGCTGGTGGCTTGGAAGAGGGGAAGAGCTGGTGCTCCGAAGACTGTTGAGCCGGTGGTTATCGAGGAGGTCCAGTTTCAGACCGAGGAGATCTCGGAGGAAGGTCTGAGCAGGGTCCCCGAGTCTTCGGGTCTAGATAACGGCTCCCGCCATGATGAACAATCGACGGTTGTGCCCGAAGGGTCTAGTTTTGAGGCCCTTCAAAGAGAAGAGAATTCTCCAAGTGACTCGCTGGGGAAAATTAACATAGATGACTTGCATCCCAGCCATGTTCTTTAAGGGGCAGTTTCGGGATTCCCGATCTATGGGAACCCCCGATGCGGGGACGGCCCCAGAGGGAGATGATATATTCCGGAGCTGCTTCGCCGGGGTCGATGATGTTTCTGACCTTGACGCATCATTTATTTTTGATGAGGCTCAGCGGCTTCTGAACCAAGTAAGTTTTTTTCCTTGCCCATGTTATTATATTTTCGTTTGTTATAATTTATCTAAGTCTGACTTCTTTCCTTTATGCACAGGATTCGGTGCTCCATCGAGAGGCGTCTTCCAAATATCGAGCTGAGATGACCCGAAAAAAGGCTGATCTCAAAAAACTCAAGGAGGAGAGAGATGGCCTCAAACTCCTATATGTGCAAAAAGGGGAGGAGATCAGGAGCCTTTGATCCGAACTGACAAGGGCTCATCAGGAATAGACCGAGCTCATCGAACGGGTAATGCAAATATTTGGGAGCTCGTTACATATATATTAACTCAACATTGGCGACTAACACTTTGATCCTATAGGTTAAGTAGAAGGGCGAGCTGGTTGAGCAGTGATCACGCTCAACTATGTCTTCTATAAAGACTAAACGGGTGTTGCAAATATAAATCTGGGGTATTAAGCCCAAAGTCGATCCCACGAGGAATTGAACGTATCAATTGA
>ML410691.1:0-14408 GCA_005239525.1 Nicotiana knightiana
GACCCCGGGCCCGCTTGGTCTAAACTCGGGGTTCGAACCAAATTACGTTTACCCATTCACCCATGAGCCTGAATATACAATTAGTTTTGAAATCCGACCTCAATTTGAGGTAAAGATTCGATTTTTACAAAATTTCCTAATTCTAACCAAACCCTCAATGTTTACCATGAAAAATCTTAGTTTTGATTTAAAAGTGATGAAAAACATTGGATAATTGAAAGAGTAAAGTTTAGAATTGATTACCAACAACTTGGGGATGAACTTAGGTGAAGAAATTCATCCTTAGGGCTGTGGGGTTCGAAAATTATGAAGAAAAACGGTTATGTCCGTGTTTAAAAAGGGTATTTATATAGATGGGCAAGCCTTCTATGTGTTCGCATAGGCTCTAGGGCAGTTGTCCATCGCGTTAGTGTTAGGGGAGGGGCGCGTTGGCATAGGGTACTGGGCTCCCTTCCAGGTCCAATACACTATGCGTTCGCGGGGCCCAGACCACGTTCGCACTGAACAAAAATGACCCCCCAGTAAATTACTTTGTGCGTTCGCGCCTGGGGTCATGCGAACGCATTGAACAAAATGCCTGAGCACCAACATCAGTAAACCAACAGTGAATTTCAAGTGTAAAACATCCCGTGACCTATCCGAAACTCACACGATCCCTTCGGGCTCTAAACCAAACATGCAAGAAAGTCTAAAAATATCATACAGACTTGCTCGTGTGATCAAATCATGAAAATAACATGTAAAACTATGAATTAAAAAAACTCATCATTTTTCTCAAGAACACTCAAAGTTCATTATTTCTCAACCGGACGTCCAAATCACGTCAAATAACCTCCGTTTTTGACCAAATTTCACAGTTAACATTTAAATACTATAAAAAATCTGTACCGGGCTCCGGAACCAAAATATGGGCCCGATAACAATGGTTTCAAACACTAACCTTTTCTTTATTTCATTAATATTTCAGTAAAATAATTTCTTTCAAAAATTGATTTCTAAGGCTTGGGAACTCGGAATTCATTTCCGGGCATACGCCCAAGTCCCATATTTTACTGCGGACCTCCCGGGATCATCAGAACACAGATCCGGATCCGTTTACTCAAAATATTGACCAAAGTCAACTATAATCAAATTTTAACTCTAGAAATCACTATTTCTCATATTTTCACATAAAAGCTTTCCGGTTTCACGCCCCGACTATGCATGCAAATCGAAGTATTTAAAATTAATCTTTGTATTGCTAATAACCCTAGAATGGAGTCTAAATTCATAGAATGACCCCTTGGGTTATCACAGTTAAAATGGCTCTTAACTGACTTTTTCATTCTAATAGTAGAAGTAGACTTAGAGAATATCTTAGAATGTGTGATGATTGTGGTCTAAGAGAAGGAAAAGTTCCTAAACCTTGTCCAACTAGATGGAATTATATGTATGAAAGTTTGGTTGTTGCATATGACTATAGAAAGCCCATAAGTTCAACGTTAAATGAACATGTAAGTGATGATGGCGATTACCTTATTAATGGGGATTGAGCTAATGTTAAAATGCTTGTTGATTTTTTAGTAAAATTTCATATTGGTACAAAATAAGTTTCAGGTTCAATATTATCCTACTATTTCTAACTTTTTGGTTTATATTGCAGAACTTGCAAACTTGGTTTTCTCATTTTTTAAAGGGTGGAAAAATTATCAACTTGCTATTGATTCTATGAGAAAAAAGTTTAAAAAGTATTTTTTCCTATTTCCACTATTTATGGTGTTGCTAAGGTTCAATATTATCCTACTCGGCACAGAATATCCCATCGTGCATAAATAATAAAGTCACTCGGCACGGAATGTCCCCTCATGCATAACCACACAATCACTCGGCACGGAATGTCCCCTCGTGCATAAATAATAATCACTCTGCACGGAATGTCCCCTCGTGCATAATGAATATAAAAGCAACAATTGATATGAAAGTTTAACAATACGACATTTAAAATGTACAGAAATAATCAACAAAATTCTATTGTCCTGTCAAGGTACTCAGCTGTAACCAATCTCACTCAGAAGTATAATGTCAACAGTAAAACCCTCGACCGAACACATAATCAATAACTTTCTACGTCATGAAATAACCTCAAGGTACCACTTCCAAGGTTCCCAATAATTCACAGCATAGAGAATATCAAAGAACATTAAATAATTCATCAAAATTCGACTCACGGGCATGCTTGACCACAACATATAGGTACCCGTCACCTCACCTATATGTTGGAAATGAAATACACATAGCAAATAAGACTCTATACCTATTCCCTCAAGCTAAGGTAGGCCAAACACTTACCACGGCTCCAAAATGCAAATCAAGCCTCTAGCACTGCTTTCCCTCTCGAATTCAACTCCGAAACGATAGTATCTAAGAATAATCGACTCAATAATATTAATAATGACTCAATTAGTCAATTTCAAAGTCTAATTATACATTTCCCATCATTCTTCCAAAAATACAAAAATTCGACCCCGGGCCCGCTTGGTCCAAACCCGAGGTTCGGACCAAAGCCCGATCACCCATTCCTCCACGAGCCCGAATATAAAATTTATTTTGAAATACGACCATTAAACGAGGTTGAATTCCCAAAAATTCCAAAAGCCCTAACTCTACCCAAAACCCCCAATTCCTACCTTTGATTTCATGTTTAGACCTAGAATCTAGTGATTGATAAAGGAAAATGGAAGAAATTAGAGTTAGGATTACTTACCCAAGTGGTTATGGAGGAAGAGAAGCTTGGAAATCGTCTATGGGGTTTGGAGAAGAAGAAGATGGTAAAAGATATGAAAATCCCGTAATGGGTTTCTGTTTTTTGAGCAATTAAATAACTGGGCGGATTTACCCTACGCGATCGCGATAGAAGGGCTACGATCGTAGAGCTTCATGGATCCCCTACTACGCGACCGTAGAGAAGAAGGTGCGATCATAGAAGAGACCGTCCATTGACCTATGCGATCGTGTTCCAGGACAAGCGTTCGCACTGGTCATTTTGCTACCCAGACCCAGCCCCACAGAATACCTACGCGAATGCGGACATAGGAGTGTGTTCGCGTAGAGCTAAAACCCTAAGGCTCCGCGTTCGCACCCAGCTCTTTGCGATCGTGCAGAGAAAATTGACCCCCTTCCCAAATTGAACATCGCGATCGCGTGCTTTACACCGCGATCGCAGAGAGGAAGGCTGGACACCAGATACAGCAGCAAAACTAGAAATTTCCTAAGTTTAACACCCCGACACCAACCTAAAACTCACCCGAGCCCTTGGGGCTCAAAACCAAATATACACACCACTTCAAAATCATCCTACAGACTTATTCAAGTAATAAATCCACCAAAATAACATCAAAAACAATGAATTAAACTCCATAATCTATAGAATTTTCTCAAACTTCATAAACTTCTTATTTTCCAATTTTGATCCGAAACACATCAAACCAAGTCCGTTTCTTACCAAATTTTACAGATAACTCGTGTAACACATATTGAACCTGTTCCGGGCTCCAGAACCGTGATACGGGCCCGGTAACACAGATTTCACATCAAAGTTTATTTTCAAAAGTCTTTATTATTTTCAGAAAATAATTTTCTTTAAATATTCATTTCTCGGACTTGGGACCCCGAAATTTGATTCCGGGCATACGCTCAGGTCCCATATTTTCCTAAGGACCCTCTGGGACCCTCAAATCACGGGTCCGGGTCCGTTTACCGAAAATGTTGACCAAAGTAAACTTTATTCAATTAATTATCATAAATTCCACTATTTAACACATTTCCACATAAAGGCTTCCCGGCTACGTGCCCGGGCTGCGCACGCACATCAAGGTGATTAACTGAGGCTTTCAGGGCCTCAGAACACAAAATTTAGCTAAATTTACACAGGATGACCTTTTGGGTCATCACAATCTCCACCTCTAAAACAACCGTTCGTCCTCGAGCGGACATAGAAAGTACCTAAATCGGGGAAAAGGTGGGGATATCGGCTCCGCATATCGGACTCGGACTCCCAAGTAGCTACCTCAGCAGGTTGACCTCTCCACTGAACACAAAATGATGGATAACTCTTCGATCTCAACCGTCGCACCTGCCGATCTAATATGACTACCGGCTCCTCCTCATAAGACAAATCCTTGTCCAACTGGACACCACTGAAGTCAAGCACACGAGATATATCCGCAATATACCTCCGGAGCATAGATATGTGAAAAACCGGTTGCACGGCTGACAAACTAGGTGGATAGGCAAGTCTGTAGGCCACCTCTCCTACCTTATCCAGAATCTCAAATGGACCAATGTACCTAGGGCTCAACATGCCCTTCTTCCCGAACCTCATCATGCCCTTCATGGGCGACACTCGAAGAAATACCCAGTCTCCTACCATAAAGGCCAAATCTCGAACTTTGTGATCCGCATAACTCTTTTTCCTGGACTGAGTTGTACGAAGTCGATCCTGAATAATATTCACCTTGTCTAAGGCATCCTAGACTAACTCAGAACCCAACAATCTAGCCTCTCCCGGCTCAAACCACCCGATTGGAGACCGACACTGCCTACCATACAACGTCTCATACGGAGCCATCTGAATGCTCGACTGATAGCTGTTGTTGTAGGAAAACTCAGCTAAAGGCAAGAACTGGTCCCATGAACCACCAAAGTCAATGACACAAGCCCGCAACATATCCTCCAAAATCTGAATAGTATGCTCGGACTGTCCGTCCGTCTGAGGATGAAATGTTGTGCTCAAATCAATCTCTGTGCCCAACTCTCGCTGAAATACTCTCTAGAAATGGGAGATAAACTAAGTACCTCGGTCTGATATAATGGATATGGGCACACCATGCAGTCTAACAATCTCTCTCATATAGATCCTTGCCAACTTCTCTGCTGAATACAAATCTGATACTGGGATGAAGTGCGCTGACTTGGTCAGTCTATCCACAACGACCCATACTGCATCAAACATCCTTTGAGTCCGTGGGAGTCTAACTAAAAAGTCCATGGTGATACGCTCCCACTTCCACTCGGGAAGCTGAATCTAGTGCATTAAACCACCGGGTCTCTGGTGCTCGTACTTAACCTACTGACAGTTCAAGCACCGAGCTACATAAGCTACAATATCCTTCTTCATCCTGCACCACCAATAGTGTTGCCGCAAGTACCAGTACATCTTTGCGGCGCCCGGATGGATGAAATACCGAGAACTATGGGCCTCCTGAAGGATCAACTCATGAATTCCATCAATATCAGGCACACAAGTGCGGCCCTGCATCCTCAAAATCCCTCATCATCCACTGTGACCTGCTTGGCACCGCCGTGCCGAACCGTATCTCTAAGAGTACATATATAATGATCATCACACTACCTGGCCCGAAAACGATCATACAATGAATAACGGGCCACAGTATAGGCCAACACACTGCTAGTCTCAGAAACCTCCAACCTCACAAATCGGTTGGCTAAAGCCTGAACATCCAACGCAAGAGGTCGCTCCCCGACTGATAAATAAGCTAGACTGCCCATACTGACTGACTTCTCGCTCAAAGCATTGGCCACAACATTGGCTTTCCCCCGATGATAAAGAATGGTAATATCATAATCCTTCAGCAACTCTAACCATCTCCTCTGCATCATGTTCAACTCCCTCTGTCTGAACAGATACTGCAAGCTCTTATGGTCCGTGAACACCTCACATGGCACCCCATACAGATAGTGCCTCCAAATCTTAAATGCATGAACAATAGCTGCAAGCTCCAAATCATGAACTGGATATTTCATGAACTGGATAGTTCTTCTCGTGAATCTTCAACTGAAGAGAAGCATAGGCTATAACCTTGCCATCCTGCATCAACGTTGCACCAAGCCCAACCCGTGAAGCATCACAATACACGGTATACAGTTCTGATCCTGTGGGCAAAACTAACACTAGTGTCGTGGTCATGGCTGTCTTGAGATTCTGAAAACTCGCCTCACACTCATCAGACCACCTGAACTGAGCACTCTTCTGAGTCAACCTGGTCATCGGGGCTGTGATAGATGAAAAACCCTCCACAAATCAGCGATAATACCCTGCTAAGCCCAAGAAACTCCGAATCTCTGTAGCTGAAGTGGGCCTAGGCCAATCTCTGACTGCTGAAATCTTCTTGGGATCCACTTGAATACCCTCTGATGAAACCACATGGCCTAGAAATGCAACTGAACTCAACAAAAACTCACACTTGGAGAATTTGGCATACAACTGACTATCCTTCAAAGTCTGGAGGACGACTCTAAGGTGCTGCTCATGCTCCTCTCGGCTGTGAGAGTATATCAATATATCATCGATGAAAACAATAACGAACGAGTCCAAATAAGGCCTGAACACTCGGTTCATCAACTCCATGAATGCAGCGGAGGCATTACAACCCAAAAGACATCACCAAAAACTCATAGTTCCCATAACGAGTGCGAAAGGCTGTCTTAGGGACATCAGAAGCCCTAATCCTCACCTGATGGTAACCAGATCTCAAGTCTATCTTGGAGAACACTGTAGCACCCTGAAGCTGGTCAAGTAGATCATCAATCCTCGGCAAAGGATACTTATTCTTGATAGTAACCTTATTCAACTACCGGTAGTCAATACACATCCTCATCGAGCCATCTTTTTTCTTGACAAACAAAATTGGAGCACCCCAAGGAGAAACACTAGGCCTAATGAAGCCTTTATCCAACAAATCCTGCAACTGCTCCTTCAATTCCTTCAACTCTTCCGGGGCCTACAATACGGCGGAGTAGAAATAGGCTGAGTGCCCTGAGCTACCTCAATAAAAAATCAATATCCCTGTCGGGTGGCATACCCGGCAGGTCAGCATCGAATACCTCTGGATACTCAAAAACCACGGTCACAGACTCCAGGGAAGGAACCTCGGCGCTAGAATCACGAACAAAGGCTAGATAGGCCAAACAACCCTTCTCGACCATGCGTCGCGCCTTCATATAAGAAATAACTTTACCAGAAGTAGGACTAGGAGTCCCTCTCGACTCCACACGAGGTGCCCCTGGCAAGGCTAAGGTCACTGTCTTGGTATGACAGTCCAGAATAGCATAATAGGGGGATAACCAATCCATCCCCAATATAACATCAAAGTCAACCATATCAAGAAGCAAAAGATCAACCTCAGTCTCCAGACCACCAATAACTACTAAGAAAGCACGGTACAATCGATCTACCACTATAGAATTACCCACCAGTGTAGACACATGCACAACAATACTCAAGGAATCACGGGGCATACTCAAATAAGGGGCAAAATATGAAGACACATATGAGAATGTAGAACCGAGATCAAATAACACCGAAGCCTCTCGGCTGCAAACTGAAACCGTACCTGTAATAATTGCATCAGAAGCCTCAGCATCAGGCCTGGCAGGAAAAGCATAGCACCGGGGCTAAGCCCTCCAACCTGAACATCAGTGGGTCGACCTACTGCGGCCTGACCTCTACCTCTCGTGGCCTGTCTTCCACCTCTATCAGTCTGACCTCCACCTCTGGCACTATGACCACCACCCATAGCTGGCTGAGGGGGTGGGGGTGCGCCTGATGCGGTAACCATGGCACGGGAACCCTGATACTGAGACCCACCAAAACCTCGGGGGGAAAACCTAGAAATACGCCCTGTACCACTGCAAGAATAACAAGGCCTCTACTGCTGTGGCTGCTGACTCTGGAACTGACCCTGTCAACCCTAATAACCACCCTGGAAGCTCTGAAGCGGCTGTGCACTGATAAGTGCTGGTGGTGCACTAATAGGAGCTGGCGGTGCACTGTGAGCTACCTGAAGTGCCGACTGATAGGGTCTAAGAGGATGTCCTCTACCAAAAGAATCCCTGCCCCCAGATGAGGCTCCACTGAATCGACCGAAGTGACGGGGCCTCTTGTCAGCCCCCTGACCACCACCCTGTGACAAAATCATCTTAATCCTCCTGGCCACATTGGCCGCATCCTGGAATGAAATATCTGTACCTGACTCCTTGGCCATCTGAAGCCTGATGGGCTGAGCTAAACTCTCAATAAACCTCCGCACTCTCTCACGATCAGTGGGGAGCATCATAATAACATGCCGAGCTAGAGTGATGAACCTAGTCTCGTACTGAGTGATAGACATAGATCCCTGCTGGAGGAGCTCAAACTTCCTCCGAAGATCCTCCCTCTGAGTAACTGGAAGGAACATTCTCAAGAATAACTCGGAGAACTGAGCCCAAGTCAATGGTGCAGACCTAGCTGGCCTGGTCAAGCAATAGTCTCTTCACCAAGTCTTGGCAGAACCCGAAAGACGAAAAGTAGCAAAATCAACTCCATTGGACTATACTATGCCCATGTTCCGAAGAACCTCATGACAGTTGTCCAAATAATCCTGGGGATCCTCTGATGGTGCACCAGTAAATGTAGTAGTGAATAACTTGGTGAATCTATCCAATCTCCATAAAGCATCTGCTGACATAGGTGCTCCCTCAACTGCCGGTGCCACAATGCCCGGTTGAGCTACTTTGGCTATCTGAGGTGCCGGAGTCTGAAACTGAGGATCTAGCTTCTCTGGTGTGCGAGTAGCAGAAGTCTGGGTCCCTCCCCCAACCTGAGAAACGACTGGTGCAGTAGGAAGAAGACCGGCCTGAGCCACACTCTCTATGAGTCCCATTAAGCGGACTAGAGCGTCCTGAAGCACCGGGGTGGCAATGAATGCCTCTGGGACCTAAGCTAGTCCAACTGGGACTGTCTGAGTAGGAACCTCACCGGAAAAGTCTACCTGTGGGTCCTCTGCTGGGGATGCTGCTCTAGGCTGAGCCCTGCCTCGGCCTCTTTACGGCCTCGGCCCCTCGTAGTAGCTGCAACAGGACGATCGGACTACTGATCGATAGATGAGGAAGCACATGTTCTCGCCATATGCGAGAGAATAGAGTCGAAACTCAATTAGCATTTAGAATTCAAATCGCACGACAGAAAAGAAGAAAAGTGAAGTTATTCCTAACTTTGCAGCCTCTAGGGAACAAGTACAAACGTCTCCGTACCGATCCCTCAGACTCTACCAAGTTTGTCCGTGAGCTGTGAGACCTAAGCAACCTAGTGCTCTGATACCAACTTGCCACGACCCGAAATCCCACCTTCAGGCCGTGATGGCGCCTAACGTTGCACCCGCTAGGCAAGCCAACGTGCTGACTGAATTTATTTATTAACAAGTGAAAGTGATAAACATTGACTAGATAATTGAGATAAAATGCGGAATCTTAACAAAATCTAAATAACAATAGCCAATAACGAAGAAATCCCTTTATGTACAAAACCCAGAAATGGAGTCAAAACCTCACGAACCAGTCTAAGATTTAGCTAAACAAAACAGTTGAAATAAAATGATATATCTGTCTGGAAACACATAGATGACATAATGAAAGATAGAAAGTGACGCCGCGATCCACGAACGCCTGCGGAACTACCTCGGTGTCGTCTGAAATGGACTGAAGGATACTTCCCCTAACGATGTCCCCTGGGTCCGGCTGTGTAATCTGCACAACATAAAGAAGTGCAGGTGTACCATCAGTACAACCGACCCCATGTACTGAGTAAGTGCCGAGCCTAACCTCCGCGAAGTAGTGACGAGGCTAGGACACGACAACAAATATTACCTGTACAGTTCAATAATATAGCAGGAAATAAACAAGAAATACAGCTACGGGGAAGAACATGTTGGGGATAAAAGGGGAAATAATTTCTAAAACATTAGAATCAAATACTAACTGGAATGTAGAAGTAAAATGGGAAGTAACAACTCGAACAAGTAAAGTAGACAGGAGAAGGCACGGCATGACCCCTCGTGCATAGCCTCACAATCACTCGGCACGGAATGTCCCTTCGTGCATAAATAATAAAGTCACTCAGCACGTAATGTCCCCTCGTGCATAACCTCACAATCACTCGGCACGGAATTTCCCCTCGTGAATAAATAATAATCACTAGGCACGGAATTTCCCCTCGTGCATAATGAATATAAAAGCAACAATTGATATGAAAGTTTAACAATAGGACATTTCAAATGTACAGAAATAATCAATAAAATTCTATTGTCCCGACAAGGGACTCAGCTATAACCAATCTCACTCAAAAGTATAATGTCAACAGTAAAACCCTCGACCTAACACATAATCAATAACTTTCTACGTCATGAAATAACCTCAAGGTACCACTTCCAAGGTTCCCAATAATTCCCAGCATAGAGAATATCAAAGAACATTAAATAATTCATCAAAATTCGACTCACGGGCATGCTTGACCACAACATATAGGTACCCGTCACCTAACCTATATGTTGGAAATGAAATACACATAGCAAATAAGACTCTATACCTATTCCCTCAAGCTAAGGTAGGCCAAACACTTACCTCGGCTCCAAAAATGCAAATCAAGCCTCTAGCACTGCTTTCCTTCTCGAATTCAACTCTGAAATGATAGTATCTAAGCATAATCGACTCAATAATATTAATAATGACTCAATTAGTCAATTTCAAAGTCTAATTATACATTTCCCATCATTCTTCCCAAAATACAAAAATTCGACCCCGGGCCCGCTTGGTCCAAACCCGAGGTTCGGACCAAAGCCCGATCACCCATTCCTCCACGAGCCCGAATATACAATTTATTTTGAAATCCGACCATTAAACGAGGTTGAATTCCCAAAAATTCCAAAAGCCCTAACTCTACCCAAAACCCCCAATTCCTACCTTTGATTTCATGTTTAAACCTAGAATCTAGTGATTGATAAAGGAAAATGGAAGAAATTAGAGTTAGGATTACTTACCCAAGTGGTTATGGAGGAATAACAGCTTGGAAATCGTCTATGGGGTTTGGAGAAGAAGAAGATGGTAAAAGATATGAAAATCCCGTAATGGGTTTCTGTTTTTTGAGCAATTAAATAACTGGGCGGATTTACCCTACGCGATCGCGATAGAAGGGCTACGATCGTAGAGCTTCATGGATCCCCTACTACGCGACCGCAGAGAAGAAGGTGCGATCGCAGAAGAGACCGGCCATTGACCTACACGATCGCGTTCGAGGACAAGCATGGCACTGGTCAGTTTTCTACCCAGACCCCAGCCCCACAGAAGACCTACGCGATCGCGGACATAGGGGTGCGTTCGCGTAGAGATAAAACCCTAAGGCTCCGCGTTCGTACCCAGGTCTTTGCGATCGCGCAGAGTAAATTGACCCCCTTCCCAAATTGAACATCGCGATCGCATGCTTTACACCGCGATCGTAGAGAGGAAAAGTTGGACACCAGATACAGCAACAAGACCAGAAATTTCCTAAGTTTAGCACCCCGACACCAACCTAAAAGTCACCCGAGCCCTCGGGGCTCAAAACCAAATACACACACGACTTCAAAATCATCCTACGGACTTATTCAAGTAATAAAACCACCAAAATAACATCAAAAACAGTGAATTAAACTCCAAAATCTATAGAATTTTCTCAGCCTTCATAAACTTCTAAATTTTCCAATTTTGATCCGAAACACGTCAAACCAAGTCCGTTTCTTACCAAATTTTATAGATAACTCACATAACACATATTGAACCTGTCCGGGCTCCGAAACCATGATACGGGCCCGGTAACACATATTTCACATCAAAGTTCATTTTCAAAAGTCTTTATTGTTTTTAGAAAATAATTTTCTTTAAAAATTTATTTCTCGGACTTGGGACCTCGGAATTCGATTCCGGGCATACGCCCAGGTCCTATATTTTCCTACGGACCCTCCGGGACCCTCAAATCACGGGTCTGGGTCCGTTTACCAGAAATGTTGACCAAAGTCAACTTTATTTAATTAATTATCATAAATTCAACTGTTTAACACATTTCCACATAAAGGCTTCTCGGCTACGCACCCGGGCTGCGCATGCATATCGAGATAATTAACGGAGGCTTTTGGGACCTCAGAACACAGTTTTAGCTAAATTTACACAGGATGACCTTTTGGGTCATCACATTAGAAGAAATAAGAAATAATCAAGAAGTGCCAAAAATACATGTTACATACTAATTTTTGAATTCAAATTTAAACTCTTAATTTGCAAGTTGTTGTGATGGAAAACAAACTTGCAAATATAATATTTAATATATTCAAAAAATTTACAATTAATTTAAAAGCCATCTATTAAAAACCTCCTAAATCCTTCAAGGTTCGGAGGAAGTTCCATTGGTGGTGGCGGAAAAGTAGCTTGTTCATCGCTGCTTCCATTATTGGACAAAGCAACATCCTCAGCAAGTTCAGCTAGCAATTCTTCATAAGCTTTGTCTGTCTCCGGTTGTGATTCAGCAAGTCCAAAATTTCTTCTTTCTGAATGGATCCAATCTTTGAAAAGTACTGATTTTTCCAAGCTATCCTGTAGAGACTGTCTATGATCACCGATATGAAGTCTTGCTTGACTGAAAGCGCTCTCTGATGCCACTGTTGAATCTTGAATAGTTAAAATATCTTGAGTCATCCTTGAAAGAACTGAAAAGTAATTTTCATTGTCCTCCCACCATTGCAAAATATAAAGGTGCCGTCGGAATTCACTTTCTTAAGCCTCTACGACAAATAAACTTCAAGCTCATTTAGTTATGAAAAATCAATACTACTAGAACTAAAAGAACTCCTAAACCCCGCCCAAACACTAGGTCCTCTTACTCTCGGAGTTCTTTTAGAAGAATGAGAATTAGAAGAAGAAGAAGTTGGAATATTTGGTCTAGCCTGATTTAATGCAACTTGATAAGTATCATAAATAGTTTCAGTATTTGTTCTAATTGAGGCTATTTCTTCTGGAAATTTAGGTTCCTCATCATCGCCAAGTGCTAAACCCTATTTTTTAATTTTTTTATTTAACTTTGCCTTGAAGTAGCGAGGGGTTTGGCATGGACCCTTATCCTGTCTATTATTGAATAACCATTGTACAAAAAAGGAGGAGGGGGAATATACCAAAATCTCTTCCGACAAAGGACCTAGATAACAAAAATTAATTTACATGGTCAAAAGACCTTGATAGCACTACTTAAATCATTAGAGTTCCCACAAGGAACTATATAGATCTCAGCCGAACAACTAGTAAATTCTGCTGCTATGATGCAATTTTGATATCTTGAAAGGATATAATAGGAGGTCATTTCCTTTCACGCTCTGGGATCAGTGGAGTTCTTCATAGTGGGCCAAAATTTCATTTGGAGTATTTTTTGGTTCTGATTCTGAAAGAAGGAAATTGCATTATATCCATAATTAGTGTGCCTCTAGTCTGTGATGGTAATTCTGATTCTTGTAAAAGTAACATGTTCTCGGTGAGATTAGCAGCATATTTTGCTAAAAAGTGCGCCACAACATTTCCCCCAATACCAATGTCTAAGGCATTGTTTTGAATGTTTTTTACAATATTTTTGTCTCTAAGTTGTATTTAATTCAACAAAGGTTTTCAATTCAAATTAGAAATTTAAATTTCAATTCAAAAATTAGTATGTAACTAGTATGCAATATGAAAAAACTAGTATGTAACATCTTTTTGTCTCTAAGTTGTAATTAATTTAAAAACCAAATTTTTAGAGCCGTTGGGCCCATTTAGCCCGTTTGGATCGCGGGTCGGGTCCGTTTAGCCCGGGACCTAGCCCGGGACCATGAGCTAGTGGGCCTGGTTCCAACAAAAAAGCATATTTAGCCCGAGACTTTTTGAACCGTTTATTTAGGGACCAGACCGAGATCGCGGCCCGCGAGACCGGCTCGTTTGGCCCATTTGCGACCCAGCCCGGCCCACTATCCGACATTAGTTGAAACTTTATTTTTTAGCTAAAATAAAGAAGATTTAGCCAAAGTAATGAAGTACAAATGATGTATTTTCTACAAAGAGAAAAAACTATTGTATTTTACTTTTCATGCAAGGATTATTTATTTCAACAATGCATTACTATTTTTTGGGTCAAATTCATAAAATGTTTGGTTAAAATTTTATTTTTTAGCCAAAACAATTTTTTCTGCCAAAATATGGAGTTCCAATAACGATTTTTTTTTCTTTAGATGAAATAAGTATATATTCTAACGGTATATTCCTTATTTTTCTGACCAAATATGTAAAAATAACTTGATTAAAATATTACATTATCTTTATCCAAATAAAAAATTATATTCAAACTAGTGTTGTTCCATTTTTTTTAATTACAAATTTGGCATAAAAAAATAATTTAAATAATTGGTGGACTTGAAAAGGCAAAAATATACATTTTATTATATAAAAAAAAATACCACAGACACAAATATTCGTGTGGAAGCACGTGTGTTACACTCCAATGGATTGTCAGCATCTAGGGAGGTTGAGACAATCCAAATGCCAAGTTC
>ML410691.1:14712-36502 GCA_005239525.1 Nicotiana knightiana
GGGGGGTGGTGGTGTCATCCCAAAACTCAGTGCTGGGGGGGGGGGGGGGGGGGGGAGAGGCAGATTAAAGACTACGTGAAGTTTAAGGGGAATTAAAAAAAATTAGTTGCAAAATTCAAGGGTGTCCCGAACTATTCCGCCAATAATAAACTTTTAAAAATAGGTCAAATACGATAATATCCATATTATTTACTTAAAAATGAATAACCAATCAGTTTAACTTTTACATTTGCAAAGACTCAAATTGAGGGTTCCTCAAGTTTGGAAGCTTAAGAATTCTCCTTAAAATGATCATATTCAAGAAGGCATGGATAATATATATATATCTATATTATCCGTATTGAATATGGATCGGGTCGAATATTTTATATCTTTTTTTGCATTACCAGTTTTCAACCCGTCCATATCCGACCTGACCCACCCATTTGCTCCACCTTCTCAACAGTGTCATCATCATCAAGAAAAAGATGTTGGGCACATGCCCATGTTGTCCAGCCAAAGGCCCAATGGACTAATCCTATTCTCTTTTAATTTTCATTCCTATTCGGAACTGGATTCGGTATTTATTCCTATTTAGAATTGGTTTTGGCTTTAAAAGAAAGCACCACTCATTATCTATAAACAGGACAACCTTGGAGAATTATTCTATGCTCATTGGTACAAGTCTTTGAAAGACATAAGCACATACGAGTGATTTTTGAGAGAGCTTTCATCAAGAGAGAAGAGAGAAGAAAAGTATTTGTTTTGCTGCAGATTTTTATTCCAACCAGCCAACTTCAAATTATGTTTCTGATTTGTTAACCATTGGATCGGGCTAGAAATTTGACTTAGCATTTGTAACATCTTGGTATTTGATTTGAATGGTGAAGATCATATTTGGATGCCCGTAGAATCTGATTTCGATCCCAGAACAACATCTCTAGTTTTGTGACTTCTCTTCTTTTTCAATTGATTTGTTGTTGCTCTTATTGCTATTATTCCTCCGTATTTGGCACTTGTTGTGTAGCCAATTTAGAGAACTTTTATAACCCCCTTATTATTATAGTGGAGCTTTTTGGATCTTCGTGATCTTGTGATTTTTACCTTCGATTTGAAAGGTTTTCCACGTTAAAATTTGGTGTTCTTTATCTTCTTTATTTTTGGGTTTACCTCTTCCTCAACATAACAGTGGTATCCGAGCCTTGGTTATTTATCCAAGTTATTACATAATGGAGGCGAATATGAGCAAAATGGTATGTTTAAATGGGAGAAATTATAATGTTTGGAGAAGAAAGATGAAAGATTTGTTGTTCGTGAAGAAGATGCATCTACTCGTTTTTGCAGCTCATAAACTCGAGAGTATATCTGATGAAGATTGGAATTTTGAGCACCAACAAGTATGTAGATATATACGACAATGGATTGAAGATAATGTTCGCAACCATATTGTAAACGAGACATATGCGAGATCATTGTGGGAAAAGCTAGAGACTCTTTATGCTTCAAAAACTGGGAACAACAAGTTGTTCCTGCTAAAGAAATTGATGACCTTTAAATACAAGGAAGACATGCCTATCCTTGATCACATAAATGATTTTCAGGGCGTCCTTGATCAACTGTCTGGAATGGGAGTTAATTTTAATGTTGAGATACAAGGACTTTGACTTCTTAATACTCTGCTAGATTCTTGGGAAACTCTTCGTGTTTTTTTGAAAAATTCAGCTCCTGGAGGTACCATGGAATATGCCAGGAGTGGTGTGTTGAACAAAGAAGTAAGAAGAAAATATCAGGGTTCATCCTCACAAGCAAATATCTTTGTTACAGAAGATCGGGGGAGAGATATAACAAGAGGCTCGAGGAATAAAGGTAAAAGTAGAAGTAAGTCAAGGTCAAAATACCATAATATTACATGCAACCATTGTGGCAAGAAAGGACACATAAAAAGGTTTTGCCACAAGTGGTTGCAAGACATTAGAGAAGGAAAGAAAATTGAAAATAACGAGAACAATGTCGCAGCTATTGTTCGAGATGACCTTCTTTTTGCTTATGATGAAAATGTCATCAATTTGGTATCCCATGAGATGAGCTGGATAATAGATTCTGGATCTACCTCACATGTCACACCAAAAAAAGATTTTTTCTCATCTTATATGCATGTTGGTTCTGGAGTGTTAAAATGGGCAATGCCAGTGAAGTTAAGGTGTTTGGTGTTGGCACAGTTTGTTTGAAAACTAATAATGGGTCAACGTTAGTTCTTCAAGATGTCAAGCATGCTCCAGACTTTCCTTTCAATTTGATCTTCGGGGAAATATTATACAATGAAGGTTACCATAATACCCTCTTTAATGGCCAATGCAAGCTCACCAAGGGCTCGTTAGTAGTGGCTCGAGGAGTCAAGTTTGGTCATTTATATGTGACATAGGGCTCTATTCTTAATGAATCCATAAATCTGGTGGAAAGTGACACTTTATCAGTGTGGCATAGAATATTTAGTCATATGAGCAAGAGGGGGATTACGTGTTTGGCTAAGAAAAGTTTTCTTTCTGGAGTGAAACAAGCAAAGCTGGAAAGGTGTATCCATTATTTAGCTGGAAAACAGAAAAAGGGTTTCCTTTCATAGCCATCCTCCCTTAAGAAAGCCCGATTTATTGGAGCTAGTACACTCTGATTTGTGTGGTCCTTTTAAAGCAAAGTCAAAATGTGGTGCACTTTACTTTGTGACCTTCATTGATGATCATTCTCGTAAGCTCTGGGTGTATCCTTTAAAATCTAAAGATCAAGTACTTGGCGTGTTTAAGGAATTTCAGGCCTTAGCTGAGAGACAGAAGGGGAAGAAATTAAAATGTATTTGCACTGACAATGGTGGTGAATATTGTGGTCCCTTTGATAACTATTACAAGGAACAAGGAATTCGTCATCAGAAAACTCCGCCCAAGATGCCTCAATTGAACGATTTGGCAGAGAGGATGAATAGAACTCTAGGTTAGAGAGTTAGATGCTTTCTTTCAGAAGCTAAACTTCCAAATACATTTTGGGCGGAAGCACTTAACATTGTTGCCTATGTTATCAATTTGTCTTTTGCTGTTGCTTTGGATGGTGCTGTTCCAGACAGAGTTTGGTTTGCGAAAGATGTTTCTTATGATCATCTGAGATTTCTTGGGTGTAAAGCTTGTGTGCATATTCCTAAAGATGAGAGATCAAAACTGGATGTCAAAACTAAGCAGCGCATCTTTATCGGTTATGGTCAAGATGAGTTTGGATATCGTTTTTACGATCCAGTTAACAATAAACTTATTAGAAGTCGTGATGCAATATTCTTTAAAGACCAGACTATTGAAGATATTGACAAAGCTGAGAAGATAGATTCTCAGAGTAATGGGAGCTTAGTTGATGTTGATCCAGTTTCTATTGCTAAGGCACCTATTGCACATGAAGGAATCAAAGACAATGATGGAGATAGTAATGAAGATCAAAATTATCATCATGGTGTAGATGTTATGGATGCTCCAGTTGATGAAGATGTGGTTGATCAGCAACCAAAACCTGCTCAGGTAACTACTTCGAATGCTTCTGAAACCTCTATTAGAAGATCTACAAGGGAGAAACAAAAATCCATGCACTATCCTCCTGATGAGTATGTACTCTTGACTGACATGGGAGAATTTAAGAATTATGATGAAGCCATGCAAGGTACTGACAAAGATAAGTGGATCGAAGCCATGGAAGATGAGATGAAGTCGCTCCACGAAAATGGCACATATGAGTTAGTGAAATTGCCGAAAGGTAAGAGAGCTTTATCTAACAAATATATATTCAGAATAAAGCAAGATAACCATACCTCTACGCCTAGATACAAGGCGAGGTTAGTTGTTAAAGGCTTTGGCTAGAAGGGAGTTGACTTTGATGAAATTTTCTCTCCTGTTGTGAATATGTCTTCTATTCGTGTGCTTCTTGGCTTAGTCGTGAGTCTAGATTTAGAGGTTGAGCAGATGGATATCAAGACTATTTTCTTCATGATGATTTAGGTGAGGAGATTTATATGGAGCAGCCTGAGGACTTTGTAGTTAAGCTTGCAGATAAGCATGCATGTTGCAGAAAATTCGCAGGCATGAAGACTGTCAATAGTTCCTCTACTTGAAGACACATTTGGCCCCTTGTATGAGGGGGATATTGTTGGGCACATGCCCATGTTGTCCAGCCAAAGGCCCAATGACCTAATAACAATTGCAGTTTACCAGTTGCTGCAGATTTTTATTCCGGCCAGCCAACTTCTGATTACGTTTCCTATTCGTTAACTGTTGGTTCGGGCTAAAATTTTGACTGAGTGTTCGTAACATCTTGGTCTTTGATTTGAATGGTGGAGATCGTATTTGGATGCTTGTAGCATCTTATTTCGAGCCCAGAAAAACAACTCTAGTTTTGTGACTTCTCTTCTTTTTCAATTGATTTGTTGTTGTTCTTGTTGCTATTGTTGCTCCGTGTTTAGCACTTGTTGTGTAGCCAATTTGGAGAACTTTTGTAACTCTCTTAATATTATAGTGGAGCTTTTTGAATCTTTGTGATCTCGTGATTTTTACCTTCGATTTGAAAGATTTTTCACGTTAAAATTTAGTGTACTTTATCTTCTTTATTTTCCGGTTTGCCTCTTCCTCGACATAACAAAAGCATCCCAGCAATCGGTTTCCCCTCCAAAAAGCTCCAAGCAGGCAAACCCTCTCGTTCAAAACATGGCTCATCTTGTCCGCAAGCCCAAATTTTTTAACAGCGGCAACAGTACTGCCACCCACTCTGATTCTTGTTATTCCACGTCCTAATCCTGCCAATTTATTCGCAATAGCCTGATAATAATATTATATATACATATATATATATGTATATGCCAAGAAAATTTTAGATGGAAAACATCAACCAACAAAACTAAACTATCTATGACATCTTCAAACTACACCAGAAAAATAATCATTTAAACAAGATCTTCATTTATACCGTTGTTCCAGCAGCAAATTGGTCTATCTCGAACCCTCCCATAGGTCCATTCCAATTGTTAGTTTTTGCGTCATTTAATGTTGCGCTAAAATGCTCTATAGTTTTTGGTCCAATATCTAATCCGATACAGTTATTTGGAATATTAGATGGTTCAACAATCTGAAAGGCCAAAGAAAAAAGAAGAAGAACCAGTTAGCAAAAGTAAAGATAGCAAATAGCACTGCCAAAACCATTTTAGGAGCAAACCATTCTGCTATCACAACATCAGTAGGAAACAGTAGATCTACACGTCTTGCACAAATGTGCCGCCTTCACAATTAATCTCGCTCGACCAAGCATGTCCTCCTCCACAACCGAGTTTCCAACAGAGAAACCTTTGGCCTTTGGTTAAATTGGATTAGCGGATAGCCTCTTTAGGCAGGGGTTGAATAAACAATAGCAAGAAATGAGAAACAGAACGAGGACCTCAACTTTTAATAGCTCTGACAGTCTTGCCACAAGTGGCTTCAAGCTGTACTTTTCATTTTTTTTCTATTGTATTATCCTGGAGCCAACAATTCAGATGATCAAAATGCAGGAAGAAAAAAAGATGGAGAAAATTCAGACACTGTAGATGGTGAAAATAAATCCACGAAGAAAATGCAGAATTATCACAAACAAAGTCCACATAGAAATTCAACTACAGAATGATATGCTACTCCTAACAAGAAGTACCATAAGATAACAGCTCAACTCTAATGTATGGGAGAATGGTGAGCAGAAAATTCATTACAAGTAGTAGTAGTACATGAAAATGAGCAAAACCATCAGAACCAGGGGCGGAGACAGAGGGGTGCTTCGTCGGAAAATCATACTATGTAACCTGGATCCGTCACTGAGCAGAACACCTGAAAAGGAAAAGAAGGTATGTATGTGCATAACATAAAAGACAGTATTTTAAGGGTTTGAACAAATTTCAGGCTATCATGTGGGTTGGGCGAGGAAAGGCAGAGAAACCAACAAAGCATATTGAAAAAATATAGTAAAAAAATAGTGAATCAGGAGATAGAATCGACAAGACGAGAGAAGAGAAGCCATAATAATAATAATAATAATAATAATAAAAAGTTACAGGTGATTATGTCATGAATGGGAGGTTTGGAGCAACGGTTAAGTTGTCTCCATGTGACCACAGGTCACGGCTTCGAGCTGCTGTAACGACCCGACCGGTCGTGTCGAGCTCTAGCGCGTCGTTTGGCAGTTTGAGGCCATGAGCAGCTTCACCTCAGGTATTATGACTTGTACGCATGATCGGAATTGAATTCCGGGAGCGATTTGTGAAGAAAATTCTCGTTTCGGAAGTTTTAAGCTGGAAGAATTGACTAAGGTTGGATTTTTGAGTAAACGACCCTGGAATCGGGATTTGAAGGTTCCAGCAGGTTCGTATAATGAATTCGGACTTGGTCGTATGCTCGGATCGTGTTTTGGATGACTCGGGAGCATTCCGGCGTCTATTGTGGAAGTTGGCATTTTTGAAGAAATTCATAAATTTGGATTGAAGTACATTTCAGTGTTATCAATGTCCGTTTGGGATTCTGAGTATGGGAATAGCTCCGTATGGAGATTCTGGTATTGGGAGCGTGATCGAAAGTGAATTCGGAGGTCCGTAGGTCGTTTTGGAGTCATTTGGCTAAAGTTAGAAATTTGAACGGTTTTTAAGAAGTTTGACTGGAAGTGAACTTTTTGATATCGGGGTCGGATTCCTATTTCGGAAGTTGGAGTAGGTCCACAATGTCAAATGCGACTTGTGTGCAAAATTTGAGGTCAATCGGGCGTGATTTGATATGGTTCAACATCGAATGAGGAAGTTTAATGTTCTAAAGTTCATAAAGCTTGAGTTGGAGTGCAATTCGTGGTATTAGTATTGTTTGATGTGATTTGAGGCATCGAACGAGTCTGCATTATGTTTTGGAACTTGTTGGTGTGATTGGAAGGGGTCTCGGGGGCCTCGGGTGGATTTCGGGTGGTTAACGGATCAATTCGAAGATTTGAAAAAGAAATGAAGCAGCTGGTATTTGGTGTAACTGCACCTGCGGGTTTTCGGCCGCAAGTGCGGAGCCGCAGATGCGGCCTTGGTGTCGCAGAAACGGGAATAGACTGGGTTTGGCTCGGGGGCAGGTGCGATGCAGCTCCCGCAGAAGCGAGGCCGCAGGAGCGGTCCGGGCTCCGCAGAAGCGGACGTGGTTGAGTTTAGCTGAGACCGCACCTGCGATGGAAATTTCTGCAGGTGCGGAGCCGCAAAAGCGGCAGGGGGACCGCAGGTGCGAAGAATTTGGTGGCCAGAATATTTTAAGATCGGGATTTGACCCATTTTTCTCCCAATTTTCATTTGGTTTGGGCGATTTTGGAGAGCTCCAAGGGGAGATTTTCATTGAGCATTACAAGGTAAGTGATTCAAGCTTATTCCAAGTTAAATACATGGTTAGTATACGGATTTTATCATGAAAATTTGTAGCAATTGTAGGGTTTTGGTAGAAAACCTAGAAATTTATATTCTTGGATTTTGACCACGAGATTGGACATGGGATTTGGAATAAATTATATATTGAGTTCGTGAGATTTTGGGTAAACTTTATCTTCGAAAAATAACGGAACTCGTGCACGTGGGCCCGATGGTGATTTTTATCGACTTTGTGATTGGGGTTAGAAATTGTTATAAATTTAATTGTTATGAGTAATTAAGTATACATTTATGGGGTTGCATGATTATGGACTAGTTTTGGAGCGTTGTGCATCGATTTGGGTTATCGAAAGGGATTGGGAGCCGGTTATGGAACTTCGGAGCGAGGTAATTCTCCTTTCTAACCTTGTAAGAGGGAATTGTCCCCACAAGTGAAATAATAAATTATGTGCTAGTAATTGTGGGGGCTACGTACGCATGGGGTGACGAGAGTCCGTGCGTAGCTACTATTATTCTTATGTCCGGGTAGTCTAGGACCCAAAAACATTCTTTACTTGTTGTACTAATAGTTTTACTGATAAATTCAAAATGCTTAAATCATATCGAACTTGGAAAATGAATTTTTAAAAAAAGAAAAAGATTAAACACCATCTTCTTGATCATTAAATGAGAAATTGTCATTTCCATGGGTAATTGTTTTCCTGATGAAGTCTGGATTGACTGTTTGAATGTGTTACCTAGGAGTACCTGCGTCACATGTATGATTCGCGAGCGAGGTAACTCTATTATTATATTTGACCGCGTCGCAAGTATCATTCGCCAGAGGGGTAATAGATGCATCTATAGTTCACGTCGTTCGACCCTCCGACAGTGCACATTTTTTTGGATCGTGTCGTACGATCTCGGCATTTCTTGCGCATGGTATTTGCTGGGCACTTTCTATGATTTGAACCGTTTAATTGTCTTGAGATATAAGTTGTCAACTGAAATGACGGAAATTGAAATTATAATTCTGAAAGAAGTTGGCCCTTACTGTTGTTATTTGTTATTTAATTTTGACATCCATGCTTAGCGTCACATTTAATTATATCAATTTGACCTCTAGTAGGTTTCAAAGTCGACCTCTCGTCACTACCTCTTTGAGTTTAGGCGGGATACTTACTGGGTACACATTATTTTTGTACTCATACTACACTTCTTGTGCATTTTGTTGCACATGCACAGGTATGTCTAGTGGCCTAGTTGGCGCAACAACATGGTTGATACAGAGACTTAGGTCTGTTGCACCTCTCGAGATGACCCGTAGCCAGCAGAGTCTGCTTCAGAGTATTGTATTTCCTCTACTGTCCAATTGTATTCCGGACGGTTATTGTATTACTTCTTTTTGCTTCCTAGAAATTGCTCATCCACTTGTGACACCGGGTTCTGGGATGTATATGGGATTTGTTAGTATTGAAAAGTGGTTAAAGACAATATTATTTCCTCGGTGAGGTTCATTATTTATTGCTAAATGTATGGAAAAGAAATGATTTGAAAAATATTAAAATGAGAATTTAATTAACTATTTAGTGTTGCTTTGCCTGACAGTGGTGTCCGGCGCCATCACGACCTTTAATGTATTTTGGGTTGTGACAACATGGTATCAGAGCATTAGGTTCCCTTAGGTCTCACGAGAAAGTCTAGTAGAGTCGTGCGGATCGGTACGGAGACGTCTGTACTTATCCTCAAGAGGCTACAAGGTTGTCAGGAGTACTTCTCTTCTTGATTCCTCATCGTGCGGTTTAATTCCTTTGAGGCTTATGCCTATGTTTCTTTCCTACTCAGTCTTATGCGACGCGAAGCGCTTGTTATAAATCGGGAAGTGAGTAACTGTAATGGTACTACATATGTGGTGCGGGATGTTTCTCCTTGCATAGTTGTTTGGGCTATTGTCGTTGCCTCGTGAAAGGATATTCTGTCGTCTCAGCTCGGTAGATGTACTTCTGAGAGATTTGTGGCTAGGCACAGGTTGCTATGATGCTTATGAACGGTTATCGTGCAATATTAATGTGATGGTAGGATGCTTGCCTATGTGTCGGGGCAGTGAACGACTTCAAAGGAGGTTTACTCAGAGCACGATTGAGAGATTCGGTGTTTTATTTCTGATGGAGGAAAGGAAAAATCGAACTATAAATGTTCAGGTTTGGGTTGATAGGGTAACAAGACTTGGTGTTTCAAGTGTGGTGGAATTTTTTATCTGCCAGGTGGTGTCGTCGTCCTCGAATGAATGTGTTAAGTTCGTCGGTGTTACGATTTTCTACAATTCACCTTTGGGGCAGGATAATTGCGAGATAGTATTAGAGAAGTGGCTGTTAGAGATCACGGACTGCGGTGGTTCAGGGTTGAATGTGTATTTCTAATGTCGACGGCTCGAGAAGGAGGATCTTCGGAAAGGGTTGAAGTTAGAAGCGATCTATCGGTTCAAGTGCTACAGAGATAGATATTGATTTAAGGCAAAAAAAAAAAATGGGCATCAAAGGATGAGGAAGAGCATGTGGGAAGTGTCTGGTGATGATTAAACTCTAGGAGGCCAAGTAAAGGAGGCGGGAGTCGAGAAGTTTCTTAAAAGATTTGGTTTGACCTAAGTGGGAGAGTGGAATAGTAGCATATGGGTTCAGTGGCAGGGTACCATGCGCTTGGAGGAAAGTTTAGAGTGATTTGGGAGTTTTAGTGGACGGTGATTGGGTCCACGGGCTTGATTTGAAATATTGGATATCATATGGCGGGAAATTGGATGCAACAGAAATGAGTTGCTTGGTATGAAGAAGGATGCAATATAACCTTGAATTTGAAGAGATTGTCGCACATTTAGTTGATGTCCATAAGGAGCGAACGGACCAGTTCATTTGGTGAATAAGCATGGGCTCAGGATGGGTTATTGATGTCGTAGTGATTGTACCCCATGTGAGGATGTCGGCGTGTAATTTCCACAAGTGGGTTATCTCCTGTGAGCAGGTCAGTAGCCGTGTGGTTGGTGAAGCTTCTACGAAGAATTTTACTAACTATCCAGTAAGAAGTCGAATATGTGAATGTTGCTAGAGATTCAGAGTGTTCATGGGATGCTAACGGAAGGACTACGAGGAATTTGGCGGTTGCTTGCACAAGGTCACGCTGTCAATGAAGAGAGAGTCTTGGTGGGTTCCAAAGTGGTGTAATAGTAGCTTCAAGCTTAGTGGGAGAGTCCCACCGCCTACGGTTGGATTGCATGGTCGTTTGTTTATGAGATTCCTGGAAATCGGTGTATTGATGAGTTATTGCACCAAAGGGAAAAGAACATAAGTGGTAATTTGAGCAAAGGGATTGTCAGGAATGTGTTATAGTTGGCCTTATAGACTTATGTTCGAGCTTTGGGAAGATTCAGGATTTATGCTTCGTACAGAGGTGATTTGCAAAGGAAGCGATTCAGCCAGATGCTTCATTGAGATGGGTGTTCATGTGCCAGCAGAGCCTGGGAGTTGATTATATTTGGGACCAAGCCAGAGTGGGTGACTCTCAACAACGGTCCTAGTGGATTCAAAGGTTAAAATGTGGTACCTAAGGATTTCAAACCCGCGGTATGGTTAAGAATCGAGCTTTTGTAGAGGATTATGATATGAGGCACAGAATGTTCTATGATATTTTCGACTTGCAGAGTAGCATTTGGAGGAAAAAGAGAAAATGACTTTGGATTCGTAGAGGAATTATCAGAACGGGTGTACTAGAAGAAGATGCGAATGTGTGTGCAAGGAGCGTATGGAATGGTTCATGGGTTTGTGACAATGTGGTCTCGTGGAATGAGGTTACTCAGGATGAGTGCAAATTGAGTTGTTATGTGTTGACTGGAGTTGTCATTATTTCTAAGTCAAGTTAAGGATAAGTTAGAAGAAATCAGGTCTGTTAGCCATGGTTGAATTGGCATGATGGTGGCGGTGATCAGTAGCTCTAGCGTGATTAGATTATGCATGTGATTTGTGGCGGTATGTGTGAGGCTTGACGGCCGCCATAATTGATTTTATTTGGAAATATCCAAGTATTTTGGCCTATTGTGTGGAGGCGGATCCCGGAAGGGTTATGGTGGTTTAGACCACTACTTGATGATTTGAATGTTCTACGGTTATGAGAATTCACTTGCGTGTTGTTATGGTTCTCTTGGAATAAGTTAGGTAAAAAGTTTCTATGTGATGAAGTTTTCACCCTAATAGTGGTTTAGGAGTTATGATGAAATTATTGTAAAATCTCATATTGGCATGTTAGGTGCAGTGAGCGGTATGAAATTTGAAAGTTAGGATCAGGGTTGCGGTTCAGTGTTGACAAGGATGTCACGAGCTCGGATGAGCAGGAAAGGGATTTGAATGTTTAGAGTAAGTTGGTATTGTCTTAGACATCACCTGAGATATGTGTTTTGTGAAGGAGGCTTTGCATCGTGGTTATGTATTCTTGATTTGCTTTACAACATTAGTGCGGCCGGTGGTATGGATGTGAGGACTTGTTACCTTGTGTTGAAGGTCGTGGGAGCATGACCATGGGAAGATTGTATAAGTGTGACATGTAGTCACTTGATTGATGAAGATTTAAACCAAGTGTGAAGATTGTGGTAGTATCACTAATTTGAGAATTTATGCCTAGAGGGCACTCGGTTTATTGGGTAGTGGAATGTGGAGGTTTGTTCCGGATATGAGGGTTGTTCTTGTGAGTCATGAGAAAAAGGGGTTATATAGACCCTTGAAAGGGTATTAGCCTAGTGCGTGCAGCCAGAATTGGCTCGAGGTCGATGTGTGGATTTAAATATGAATATGGGCTCTATATCAGGCCGGATGTGTTCATTTCAGCATAATACTCCATATGGAGGAGTATTCGGACGTTGGATGTTATCTCGTCGTCGTCTATATCATGTAATACTATAGTGTGCCATGTGAGTTGTGAAACGTCTTGATAATTCTATTATGTGTTGAGATTCCACGTAGCGATGGTGTTATGTAAGCAGGATGGCTCTTGAGATTTAGATCATATATCGCACCCTAGTTGTGCTTTAGTTTTGTAGCGTATGGCTCTACCTGTCTCCCCATGATGGTATTATGCACTTAGCGTGCTTGTGACTGATATTTGGTAATTTTTAGTAGTGAGCGATTTAGCTCGGTAAGTATCTCCTTATGTGAATCTTATGTGTGAGTTAGGTGGCACGCCGCCACGGGTATGTTGTTTGGATTAGGTTGCACGCCGCAACAGTTTGATGTCGGATATAGTGCCCTGCATTTGTGTGTGTTTTTGTTTCTCATTTTCTGAGGAAGGTTTATAGCACCTTTTCGGTTGCCTAATTTGTTGCGTGAGTCGAGTAGTTCCTTCCAAAGTTCGTTTTCCTTATGTATCACGTTCGAGTTTGCAGCCTATTGGCACGTTGTGGAATCATATGAGACTTTTTATCATGTCTGGGGTGGCTCATTGCTTGAGTAGTTCGTACTGGGTGAGAAGAGATTAATGGATTTAGGGTCAGTGCAATTGGATTATATGAAGTATATTAAAGGGGAAAACACCATTATTTGTTTCAGAATGAGGTGATGGTTTTCGTCAGAAGTATAGACTCAATTATTTGTTGACTCGGCAGTTGGTTATGAATTTCTACACATCTCCCCCGTCGTGGCGGTATTGCAATAGGTTAGAACATGATTTATATATATGTCGTGAGGTGAATTGGGAGCATCAGATTGGTGAAATTTCGGCTATTGTTATTAGAGGATGTTGTTATGGTCATGTGCGTTATGTAGTGCGTAGTGTGAATTCAGCAAAGGTACGCAGTCATGTATCGGTGCATTGTGTAGTGATTGATACGGTGTTCGTATGTTGAAAGCAGGCCTGGTAGAGAATTCTGGATGTTGGAAGAGAGCTCCAAGGCTTATTTGCCTTGATGAAAGAGGGTATCTTCAGATTTGATTGAGCTAATGTGTTCAACTGAGTTGCGGTAGCACGGGTAGGTGCACGAAGTCTTAAACAGTGATTTCGGACAACTCCAGCGCAGTTCTTAGCACGTTCGAGGACGAACGTAAGTTTAAGTGGGAGAGAATGTAACTACCCGACCGATCGTGTTGAGTTCTAGAGCGTCGTTTGGCAGTTTGAGGCCATGAGTAGCTTCACCTCAGGTATTATGACTTGTACGCATGGTCGGAATTGAATTCCGAGAGTTTTGGAGTTGATTTGTGAAGAGAATTCTCGTTTCGGAAGCTTTAAGTTGGAAGAATTCACTAGGGTTGGATTTTTGAGTAAACGACCCCAGAATCAGGATTTGAAGGTTCCAGCAGGTTTGTGCGATGATTGCAGACTTCGCCGTATGCTCTGATCGGGTATTGGATGACTCGGGAGCGTTCCGGCGTCTACTATGGAAGTTGGCATTTTGGAAGAAATTCATAAATTTGGATTGAAGTACATTTCACTGTTATCGATGTCCGTTTGGGATTGTGAGTACGGGAATAGCTCCGATGGTGATTCTGGTATTGGAGCGTGATCGAAAGTGAATTCGGAGGTCTGTAGGTCGTTTTGGAGTCATTTGGCTAAAGTTAGAAATTTGAAGGGTTTTTGAGAAGTTTGATCGGAAGGGGAATTTTTGATATCGCGGTCGGATTTCGATTCCGGAAGTTAGAGTAGGTCCATAATGTCAAATGCGACTTGTGTGCAAAATTTGAGGTCAATCTGGTGTGATTGGATATGTTTCGGCATCCTATGAGGAAGTTTGAAGTTCTAAAGTTCATAAAGCTTGAGTTGGAGTGCAATTCGTGGTATTAGCATTGTTTGATGTGATTTGAGGCCTCGAGCGGGTCTGCATTATGTTTTGGAACTTGTTGGTATGATTGGACAGGATCCCAGGGGCCTCGAGTGGATTCCGGGTGGTTAACGGATCAATTCAGAGATTTGAAGAAGAAATAAAGCAGCTGGTATTTGGTGTAACCTCACCTGCGGGGTTTTGGCCGCATGTGCGGAGCCGCAGAAGCGGCCTTGGTGTCGCAGAAGCGGGAATAGGCTGGGCTTGGCTGGGGCCCAGGTGCTATGCAGCTCCCGCACAAACGAGGCCGCAGGAGCGGTCAGGGCACCGCAGAAGCGGACGTGGTCGATTTTAGCTGAGACCACACCTGCAATGGAAATTTCCGCAGGTGCGGAGCCGCAGAAGCGGCAGGTGGACCGCATGTGCGAAGAATTTGCTGGGCAGATTGTTCTAAGATCGGGATTTGGCCCATTTTTCTCTCATTTTTCCTTTGGTTTGGGCGATTTTGGAGAGCTCCAAGGGAAGATTTTCGTTGAGCATCACAAGGTAAGTGATTCCCGCTTATTCCAAGTTAAATACATGGTTAGTATAAGGATTTTATCATGGAAATTGGTAGAAATTGTAGGGTTTTGGTAGAAAACCTAGAAATTTATATTCTTGAATTTTGTCCACGAGATTGGACATGGGATTTGGAATAAATTATATATTTGAGTTCGTGAGATTTTGGGTAATTTTTATCTTCGAAAAATTGCGAAATCCGGGCACGTTTGCCCGATGTGATTTTTATCGACTTTGCGATTGGGGTTAGAAATTGTTATAAATTCAATTGTTATGAGTAATTGAGTATACAATTACGGGTTTGCATGATTATTGACTAGTTTTGGAGCGTTGTGCATCGATATGAGTTGTCGGAAGGGCTTGGGAGCCGGTTATGGAACTTCGGAGCGAGGTAAGTCTCCTTTCTAACCTTATAAGAGGTAATTGTCCCCATATGTGAAATAATTAATTATGTGCTACTATTTGTGAGGGCTACGTATGCACGAGGTGACGAGAGTCCGTCCGTAGCTACTATTATGCTTATGTCCGGGTAGTCTAGGACCCAAAAGCATGTTTTACTTGCCGTACTTGTAGTTTTACTGATAAATTTAAAATGTTTAAATCATATAGAACTTGGAAAATGAATTTCTAAAAAAAAAAGATTAAACACCATCTTCTTGATCATTAAATGAGAAATTGTCATTTCCTTGGGTAATTGTGTTCCTGATGAAGTCTGGATTGACTGTTTGAATGTGTGTATCTATGAGTACCTACGTCACATGTATGATTCGCGAGCGGGGTAACTTTATTATTATATTTGACCGCGTCACAAGTATCATTCGCCAGAGGGGTAATAGATGCATCTATGGTTCGCGTCGTTCGACCCTCCGGCAATGCACATTTTTTTGGATCGTGTCGTACGATCTCGGCATTTCTTGTGCATGGTATTTGCTGGGCACTTTCTGTGATTTGAACCATTTAATTGTCTTGAGATATAAGTTGTCAACTGAAATGACGGAAATTGAGGCATGGTATTTGCTGGGCACATACATATGCAACTCACTTAAGTCTCCTTGCATGAACGTGGGATCAGTAGCGGAGCCACCTTATAGGAAAGGGTGTTAAATGACACCCCTTTGCGGGAAAATTACAATGTGCAACTAGGTAAAAAAATAAATTATATATATATATATACTATATATTAGCTCCGCCACTGCGTGAGATGCTTTGCGCACCGAACTGCCCTTTGCGAGGGATTATGTCAGACTAGCATCTGTAAGTAGCTGAAAACATTTTTTCACCAAATCCTACTATGCCCATGAAAAATGAAGTTGAGGTTTGGCTTGAGGCTAATAAATTGACCCAAAGAGAAAAAAAACTAGTTAACTAGACGATACCCATTAACCAACAGTATCCACTACTAAAAATCTGGTAAAAAGCGACCAACGTTGGTCGCTTATGTCAAATTACCGACCAAAACGCGTCCAAACACGTTTGGTCGCTATATTGGTGGTCCTTTTACCTTAGCGACCAAAGTTGGTCGCGACCAACTTTGGTCTCTAAGGTAAAAGGACCAACTGTGCACTATAAACAAAATATCGACCAACTTTGGTCGGTATAATACTTTAATAATTTATATTTACCGACAAAAATTGGTCGGTGATGTTTAGCTTAAAGTGTGTATATTTCTATGTATATCGCCTCATATTTTACTTTTGTTCCGTGAGTTTTAGATGTTAAATGTGATGATTTATATTAATTTGAAGTTTTTTTATGTGTAGGAACGATTTAGGATCAAACGGACGAAACCGGGAAAATTGCGAAATTGGGTGCCACAGGCAGCGCCCAGCACCACCTGTGGCGCTGTGGGCAGTACCTAAATTAGGAGTAGCGCCCTGGTGGGTGCCCGACGCTACCCAGGGCGCCGGTGACGGGATTTTCTCCTATTTTGCCAAGGACACAGTTATTTCGGCCCTAGACCTACCCAACACGTATAAAAGCAAGTCTAAGCTTATTTTTGAGGGGTTGGACGCCACTTGGGAGGAGAGATACACACGGGATCATTAGGAAGGGAGAATTCTCAATTTCTTCATCTTTTTCTAGTATTTACAATTAATTCAACACTTATGCAATTGTTTGATTTTAGCATGAGTGGCTAAACACCCATTGTTCTTGGGTTGTGATTTAGCCATGAATATTGTTGTTTGACATTAGCTTAACCTTGATTATAGTTCACTCTATATATGGTTGTTTCTTCAATTCTATGTTTAATTGCTTAATTGTCTGGCCAGCAGTTAGGTTCTATATACTATCTATGCTATGCTTGGGAGAGTCGTGTTTAGATTAGAGAAGAGTTGAAGAGAGCGCGATCTTAACCCTTCAGGGGATCGGATTTGTGGTTAGGATAGGAATATACCTAGTCACCGTGCTTAATTAAATATCGTAATCTTAATGCGTTCTAATAGATTAATTTCATAGGAATATAGGCGTTAATCTATTGAGAATAAGCGAGCAGTGCTTCAGGAGAATGCTATGAGAGCAATTATCGATTAATTAGCAACCATGAGTGAATTATATGAAAGGGAGAGTTAATTAGAATGAAATACGAGTGGTGAATTGATCACAACCCTGGAATATTTGTCTCTACTGAATACACAACAATACTCTCGTTACTTGATAATTAGTTAACTCTTAGAATCGTAGTATAGCATAGTTACATTATTGGATCTGTAAGTAGCTCGATTTATCATTATATTACTTGTACGACCACGTATACTTGCGTGTGCGTTTGGGAGCAACAAGTTTTTGGTTCCGTTGCCGGGGAATTGAATATAGACTACTTTCTAGTTTTTGCTTCAATTGTTTATTTGTCCAGTCTAACGTTACTTGATTGTTACTCTAATCTCAGGAACTTTGATTGAATGCATAGGGTCAGAAGGTTGAGGGAAGCAAGGGATACAAACAATATTCAGGAACTCGTTCAGTTTCTTGTGAACATGGCAGAGGAATAACACATGGCTGTTCAGGAGGTAGCAATGCCCAGTATTTCTATGTTACCTCCAGCATCGTGAAGCCCAGAATCATTGGGCACTTTGAGCTGGAATAGAGCATGATCCAACTACTTCATGCAAACAGGCAGTTTATGGGTCTTCCACACGAGGATCCACATCAGCACGTTCTGAACTTCTTGGAGATTAGTGATACTTATATCACTAACGGGGTCACGCCGGATTATGTGAGGCTCACGCTTTTCCCATTCTCTATTTTTGGCGAAACAAAGCGATGGCTAAAGGCAGAACCAACTAATTCCATTACATCATGGAATGATTTGGCAAGAAAATTTCTGGCAAGGTTCTTCCCTTCAGGCATACAAAGATCAGAAGTGATATAGTCTCCTTTAAACAGAAAGCAGGCGAATCTTTATATTCAGCATGGGAAAGGTTCAAGGGGCTACTCAGAGACTGTCTTCATCACAATCAGACAAACGAAGTGTTAGTTCACACTTTCATTGAGGGGCTCCATCCTCAAACAAAAATTGTGGTAGATGCAGTAACTGGAGGTCAGGTATTGGAGAAGAATTATGATGAAATATTTGCATTATTGAATAAATTCTCCAAAAGCAATCCAGACTGGCAAGATGAGATGGGAAGGAATGTGGTTGAAAAGTCACCAGGGGTTCTTGAACTAGATGTTGTCTCAGCATTGTCAGCTCAGATCTCTACATTGAATAATCAAGTCAATCAGATGACCCTGATCATTAACAAGCAACAGTCTCAACCACTGCAACAGGTCCAACCAGTACAACAGGTTCAAGTATTTTGTGAAGTATGTGGAGAAGGTCACCCGGGTGATTTGTGCCCAGCCAATCCAGAGTCGGTCTGCTTTGTGGTAATGCGAATAGGGGTCAAGCAAATCAATATGGGAACACTTATAATCCCAACTGGAGAAACCACCCAAACTTCTCTTGAGGTGGAAGTCAAGGCACTCATAATCAATACATGCCTCAAGCACCTCAACAACAATACAGACCACCTGAGGCTGAACAATCATCTAGCCTTGAGGAGATTATGAAGAGACTGATGAATGACCAACTTGCTTTCAATCAGAAAATAATAGCTGATCACCAGGCCCAAGAAGCAGCAATGAGAAATTTGGAACACCAAATGGGACAACTTGCCAATGCCCAAAATACCAGACCAGTAGGAGCTCTTCCTAGTGATACTGAGCCTAATCCTAAGGCTCAAGTCAATGCAATTACATTGAGAAATGGAAGAATACAAGAAGAAGCTCCAAAGACAAAGAAGAATACAGCTCATCCTGAAGGAGAATTAGTTCCCAAGCCAGTTGAGTGGAATGAGAAAGATGATAAAGGACCTGAGCCAATAATTGAAACAAGGCCACCACCCCCGTTTCTACAAAGACCGCAGAAGCAAAAAATGATGCTAAGTACAAGAGATTCCTAAATATGTTGAGCCAAGTGAGTGTGAATTTTCCGTTGGTGGAAATTTTGCAAGAAGTGCCTAAGTATGCAAGGTATCTCAGAGATATTGTGGCAAACAAACGAAGACATGCAGAGTTCGAAACAATTGCACTTACTGAAGAGTGCAGTGATAGGGTTCAGAGTAAACTTCCTCCTAAGTTGAAGGATCTTGGGAGTTTCACAATTCCTTTGTCTATTGGAAAACAAGAAGTTGGTAGAGCCCTGTGTGATTTAGGGGCTAGTATAAATTTGATGCCCTCTTCTTTGTTCAAGAAACTCGGATTAAGGGGTGCTTAGACCTACCATAATCACTTTATAGTTAGCAGATAGGTCACTAGTTATGCCAGAAGGAATTATTGAGGATGTGTTAGTTCGAGTGGGAAAGTTTGTTCTCCCTGCCGACTATATTGTTCTTGATTACGAGGCAGATGAGGAACCCATTATTTTGGGGCGACCATTCTTAGCTACTAGTGGAGCAATTATTGATGTGAGGGCAGGGAAGTTAAAAATTAGAGCTGACGATGAGGAGGTCACTTTTAATCTGTACAAGGCACTTAAACTCCCAAAGTATTATGAGGACCTGTGCATGATTATTGTGGTCGACGTGAAGGGATAGAGAAGAGTCCTTATGTGAATGGCAATGATCCAGAGGAGGTTATGTTGCAAGCTGAGGGTGTAAAGATAACTGAGAAAATAGCCAGAGATGAAAAAGGAGACCCGTTAAGAGGGTGCAAAAATGCTAGGCTTCATGGGAGAAAGAAGAAGAGAAAGCACCCAACCTGAGCAGAGTAGCAGAGTCGTGCCACAACTATAAATAAGGCGCTTGTTGGGAGGCAACCCATCATGTATATCTTTTATTTTTTATTTTTTTAAGTGTCGATTTTTGTGTTGTTTTTATATTGTAGAGAAGGGGAAGTATGAGTACCCAAAGTTGAAGCTGAGGGGCATGTTTGAGCTTAAGTGTGGGGTCATCCTGACTCTAAAGATTGAGAATCATGTCTGAACTAGGCCCGAGAGGGTCTCAAAGAGTATTTCTCACCTTGTTTTAATGTTTTTCTTTGTGATCATACATCGAGGACTATGGATAACATAAGTGTGGGGTGGAGAAACTACTTTCTGAGATGTAATTGTATAAAATTATTGTTTTTTAGAAAAATCTCGGACTTTTCCCAATGATGAATCTGTTGGACAATTTTCTTGAGGGATAAAGTCTGATTAAAAAAATTCCAAAAAGATTTTTTTATTTTTTTTTAGGATAGTTAGGTAGTATCCCTTTGTTTTTCTTTGGGAACCGGTTCTTTTCCAAGGATGTAGCTTGAACCAGGCACTTAAAATTATTTTTTTAGAGTAGTTAGGAAGAAACTGAGTAACTTAAAAATACCCATTGACATGTTTGGTGCTGGCATATTAGGTTATGACATACATTCTGCTTTCCCTTGTATTTAGTTTGACATGTGATGCCTGAGTAAAAAATAAATAGCCTATTTTGTGATGCCTTAGCTCAGTTGTTTGAATTGTACGCCACATAGTGTGATATTGCTTAATTCTCTCAATTTTGTGTTCTTGCTTGACTTGAGAGTTGAATAAAACCGTTGTGATTGAGTCATGTGCAATGTGTGAGTGAGGTTTAGTGATTTTCTATGATATCCTGTGTAGTCTAGAACTTGCCCCGTGTGTTAATTGAAGCGAAATTGTAGGTTATACTAGTCTAGGAGATGACGTAGGAATTTTTTTGCTTGATCATGGATGTGCTTGTCACACTAAAATAAAAAATTTCCGTTGCTAGCCCCTTGAGCTTATAGACCTTTTCTTTGGCACCCACATTACAAGCTGTACCCCTATTTTGTTCTTAAATTGAGATTTTTGCACCTTTACCTCCTAAGGCACTTAATCGCTAAAAGAAGTAAGGTGAGATATTGGGGATTAGTTTTTGAGTGGAGCCATGGAAAGGCCTATTAGTGCACTAAAATTGAAATCAAAAGCCAATAGCCAATGAACTTTCATGTAGGGAGTGTGTGTAAAAAAAATATTGTTGTAAAAGAAGGAAGAGAAAAATGATAGTGAAAGTATGTAGAAAAAGAGACACATCTCCACTTATTATATAATTGTGCTAGTGGAAGTATATAAGTGCTTAATTGAAAAAGGGCTATGTTGAATATGAGTTGTGGCAAGGGAATTGGTTGAGTAGAATATGTGTTGATTTGTGAAGGTAGTGTATTAAAGTGCTTAGGAGGGTTAGTCATTATTCCTAAATATATCCTACCCGTCCCTTAGCCTACATTACAACCTTAAAAGCCCTAATTGATCCTAGATTTGGCTAACTTAAATTAGTAGAGATCTACACTAAGGGCAAGCTTATGGTACGACCACGAGATGCATATGAATTCTTTGTGAGAGTGAGTGAAAAGAGTGAGTGAAATTGTATTCAATTGTGTGATGTCCTTAAATTATATTCAAAAAGCATATTTGAATATGGGGACTAGTTATATTCACTCTTTTGTTTGTTGGTGAGGGCACATGATCTCATGAGCGATTGGTAATGTTTTAAACTTTCTTGTTGGGTAGGTGCGTGAATTGAGAGGGCTTAGTGGTTGCAAGT
>ML410692.1:0-51143 GCA_005239525.1 Nicotiana knightiana
AATCAAAATGTCATCAATGAAGACAATGACAAAGGAATCAATATACGGCATGAATACCCTATTCATTAAGTCCATGAATGCTGCTGGGGCATTAGTCAAGCCAAAGAACATCACCAGGAACTCATAATGGTCATATCTCGTACGAAAAGTAGTCTTCGGAACATCTGAAGCCCGAATCCTCAACTGATGATACCCCAATCGCAAATCAATCTTAGAAAACACACGAGCACCCTGCAACTGGTCAAACAAATCATCGATGNACTAGCGGTAATCAATGCACATCCGCATAGACCCATCCTTCTTCTTCACAAATAAAACTGGAGCACCCCACGGCGATACACTCGGTCTGATGAACCCCTTAGCTAAAAACTCCTCAAGCTGCTCCTTCAACTCTTTCGGAGTCATACGGTACAGAGGAATAGATATAGGCTGAGTGTCTGGAGCTAAATCAATGCAGAAATCAGTATCACGGTCCGGAGGCATGCTTGGAAGATCCGAAGGAAATACATCCGCAAACTCTCGAACCACTAGCACTGAATCAATCGTCGGAGACTCGGCAGTGGTGTCCCGCACATAAGCAAAATAGGCTAGACAACCCTTCTCGACCATATGTCGAGCCTTCATGAATGAAATAACCCGGCTGGTTGCACTAACTGAAGAACCCCTCTACTCCAGCCTAAGCGACTCGGGCATGGCTAAAGTAACTTTTTTGGCATGGCAATCAAGCACGGCATGATAAGGAGATAGCCAATCCATGCCTACAATAACCTCAAAATCAACCATGTCGAGCAATAAAAGGTCAGCTCTAGTCTCAAACCCACAGAAGGTGACAACACAAGACCGATACACCCGGTCTACCACCACAGAATCGCCCACAGAAGTGGACACATATATAGGAGATCCCAAGGACTCACGAGAAACATCTAGAAAAGGAGCAAATAGGGCTAAAACATATGAATAAGTGGATCCTGGATCAAACACTACTGAAGCCTCTCTACCACATACTGAGATAATACCTGCGATCACGGCGTCTGAGGCCACTGCATCTGATCTGGCCGGAATGGCATAGAATCTGGCTGGTGTACCGGAAGACTGGGCTCCACCAGAGTGAACAGGAGCTTCCTGGCCTCCACCTCTAGTTAGACCCCTGCCGACCTGTCCTCCACCTCTAGGTGGTCAAACTGCTGGTGTCGGACCCATCGGGTGATAGCCCTGTTGTACAGCCTTGCCCCGATACCTGGGACACTGCCTCCTCATATGACCTGGCTCTCCACACTCATAATAACTCCCAGGTGGCATAGTCTGCTGCCCCGAAGAAGATCCCTGAAGGGCCGGAGGGCGAAGAGAGCCCTCACGCATAGCACTGAAATAAGGATCGGAGGATCTGGGATGACTGGGATAACCACTGTGTGAACTCTGAATGGCTGGAGGACGGTAGGAATGCTCTGGCATGGCGCTGAAATGAGGCCGCGCTGGAACACCTCGGGGAGGTGGTGGAGGTGTTGAATATAAAGGTCTGCTGGGTTGATCACTGCTATACTGACTCCTGCCCCTAGCTGGGGCGCCTCTGAAATCTCCTGAGAACCTAGCCCTCTTGTCCTGCTGACCCTGCTCCTCGACCGATAACCCTCGATCCTGCGAGCAATCTCCACTACGAGCTGATAAGGGGTACCCATCTCCACCTCTCGAGTCATGGTGGACCTAATACCTGGATGCAACCCTGCTACAAACCTCCGCACTCTCTCAGTATCGGTGGGCAATATCATAAGAGCATGGCGTGACAGCTCTGAAAATCTGGCCGCATAATCTGTCACAGACATCTGCCCTTGCTCTAACCGCTCAAACTGACCCCGCAGCTCTTCCCTCTCAGAGGGTGGAATATATCTGTCCAAGAACATCTGTGTTAACTGCTCCCAAGTGACAGTAGGAGAATCTGCTGGCCTGCTGAGAATATAAGACTGCCACCACCTGCGAGCTCTGCCCTCTAACTGGAATGTGGTGAAATCCACTCCATGGGACGCTAGGATCCCCATGTTGTGCAGTCTATCCCTGCACCTATCAATGAAGTCCTGGGCATCCTCACCTCGCTCACCCCCGAAGACTGGAGGGCGCAATCGAGTTCATCTGTCTAACATCTTCTGCTGATTACCATCTGCAGCTGGTCTGGGCTCCGGTGCTGCTACTACAGGCTAGGCCCCACCCACGGGCAGTGTACCCGGGGTGTGATGTAATGTTGTTGTCGGTCCTGCGGCTTGGGCAGTTGGGGTCTGGGCTCCCTCTCCCACCTGAGAAGTGGCAGGATCTGCTGGAAATAAACCAGCCTGGGACATAGTGTCCATAAATCTCATCATACGACCCATGACTACCTGGAAGCCTGGCGCCGTCATAAAGTCTACTGGTGCAGGATCTGCTGGAGACACCTCATCCTGCTCCTCTACAATAGGGTCCTCTGGTGGCGGGACCAAAATAGCTCTGGGACGCCCTCGTCCTCTACCACGGGCCGATGCCCTCCCCCGGCCTCTGCCAGCGGGGTTAGTGGCCCTTCCCGAGTCTGGAACATCAGATGCGCGCGTCCTCACCATCTATGAGAGAATAGAAGAATGAATTTAATAAATCATCGACGGCACGATAGAATAAGAACAAAGAGAGGTTTCCTAACACCCTATAGCCTCCTGAAAATAATACAGACGTCTTCGTACCGATCTGCAAAACTTTATTGGGTTTGCCCGCGACTCATGAAACTTACGTGAACCTAGGGCTCTGATACCATGTTGTCACAACCAAAAATACAACACAGGTCGTGATGGCGCCCAACACCAGAGTCAGGCAAGCCAACAGTTGTTTACTAGTGAAATTATCTTTATTTAACATACCAACCCCTCATATTCCCCAAGTTTTAAGCTTAGATCATTTAAATAAAAGCGGAAACATTAACCAACTTAAGTAAATACAGCCAAAATGATCATGATCTAATATATATATATATATATATACAGTCCCAAGTTAAAGAGTCTACTATGTGTGTGACAAGAACTAGAGTCACAAGTCAACAGGCGAACTAGTAGAACATACAAAAGATGATACAAACTGTATTGTTGTACGAGAGAAGTAGACAGAAATAAACAAAAGATAACTCCATAGCACTGTTGAGAATCGCCAAGGGAGGCAGCTCACCGTGGAGTCAGATCCAGAATATATGTCAAGCTCCGGTCGGATAACCAGAAACATCAGCCTCAGAACCTGTACAATTAAGTACAGAAATGCAGCATGAGTACATACATATATATATATATATATGTACCCAATGAGTATCCTGCCTAACCTCGAAGAGGTAGTGATGAGAGGTCGACATGACACTCACTAAGGTCAAACAATATAATTTAACAGGACGTAATGGAAACTGTAGGCATGTAAAGACAATGAAGCAACAAATATATATATATAAGATACTGAAATCCAGGAAAAATACTGGGAATAAATAAAACAATTACCACTTCATTTTTTCCCCAAATATCTGTCAGATCAATATCCATGAATGTAGTAACAAATAAATCATACGCATGCAGGGTAAGGACAACTGGCCGGAGTCATAAGATAGTCATGCACGTGCACTGCCGAGGATCGAACGACCTGTACCAAAAGTGCACCTCTCCACAAAATACTCACATCTATGCACTGCCGAGGATCGAACGGCTCGTACCAAAAGTGCATCTCTCAACCTCTCTATGCACTGCCGAGGATCGAACGGCCCGTACCAAAAGTGCATCTCTCAATCCGCCGTGGCATACGGACCGTTCCCATAAGAGTGGGGGAAATCACACTCCACTCGCGGAATGTAAATTGCGAAGCAGTCACATGCACACACATTATTCCTTTATAAGAGAGTACTTTTCAGTGAACAATTTCTTACTAGTTTTTCTCAAATTTCATAACTTCGGGGACATAAGCAACTGGTAACGTTAATTCATTAAGCATATAGTTCATATCAAGTAAAACACAAGGCATGATGTGGGCCTAATTACCCGGACATAATAGTAATAGTTGTTACGTACGGACTCTCGTCTCTTTATACGTACGTAGCCCCCACAAAGTATCACACATAGCATTTTTAAATCACCTAGGGGGACAATTCCCCCTTACAAGGTTAGAAAGGAGACTCACCTCGTGTCGAATCTATCCCTCGGACCAAGGATGCGCCCGAACTCCGAACTCTACACCCGAGGACTCGCAACTAGCCAAATATGGTACGATGATATCAATGCATGCTCAAAGTAGGGTAATTATCCTATTTATTCAATAATTCGACATTCTTGAAGAATTCCCAAAATCCTACCTCGGTCCCGCACTTTCAATTGCCGAAAATTCTCGAAGGAATCGCTCACTCGAAGCCTAAGGATCGTTAATATACGATTCTACTTGAATTTATAGAAATAAATAAGTAATTCACCAATTTCTCAAGAACCCTAAATTACTACCCAATTCTTGATTTTTCAATGATTTAGTAGAGATTTTAACTAGTAATTCATGTTTGAAACTAGTGTTACAGTGAAATTTACTTACCTCTTTAGTAGTTAGGTCGTGGAACCTCTCTCCCCAAGCTCCCAAGTCTCTAATGGTGGTGGAAAATGAAAGAAAGGGGTGAAATCCCGTATTTTAAAGGAAACACACCGTCTGGCCTACAGGGGTTCCGCACCTGCGGTCTCGCGCCTACGAGCTGGGGCTCGCACCTGCGGAAGGATGGCCGCACCAGCGGTTCCACTCCTGCGGATTTTTGTCCGCACATGTGAGAAAGGGGGGACCTCACCTAGGGTCGCACCTGCGACTAGGCAACCGCACCTGCGGTCACACCAGAACAGGTGCACCAGCAGCTATTTTAGCTGGGTTCTTTCCCCGTTGGGTGCCAAGGAGGCCCTGGGCCCACCCGAGCCCTCGTCCAAATATACCAACAAGTCCCAAATCATAATACGGACTCCCTCGAGCCTTCGGAACACCCAAAACAACGCTAAAACTCAAAATCACACCTCAAATCCATGAACCAAACTTAGGAACTTTAAGTTTTCTAGGCTTCGCTAACAACGCGCTGAACCGACCTATACTACTCGGAATGACACCAAATTTTGCAGGCAAGTCATAAATGACATAACGAAACTATTCCCAATCTCGAAATTCCGTTTGGACCTTTATAACACAAAAACACGTCCAAAACCACAATAGGAACTTAAGGAACTTCTTATTTCAATATTAGGTGCCGAAACGCTCACGGGTCATCAGAAACCCATTTCGAGCATACGCCCAGGTCCAAAGTCATCACACGAAGCTACCGGAACCGACGAAACTTGATTCTGAGGTCGTTCACCCAAAATGTTGACCGAAGTCAAACTTGACCTTAAAGGCCAACCTTAAGGAACCAATTGTTCCTATAGCACTCTAAACACCTCCGAATCTCGGACCACCAGTCCCCGCAAGCCATAAATCATAAAAAGCCGCTATGGGAAGTTTCGTTTAGGGAAACGGGGTCCGATAACGCAAAACAACCGGTCCGGTCGTTACAAACAATATTCAATATTTTTCTCATTCATATGTCGTCAAATATGTTACAATTCTATTCCTTGTCAAAAGAAAAAACTGTAGAAGAAAATACTTCAAAAGAACATCAAAACAATTCCAGATAACAGGTGCTACGGTCTAAATAGGACAATAGCACCCCTCTGATGAAACTTATTATTCCGCGATCATATAACAGCAAGGAGGTGAAATGATAATTTATAGGTCGTCTGAAGCCAATTCTAGATATAGAATGTGTATCCAATCATGTTTTCCTGGTTGCACACAAACAACTACCGTTAATAGAGATTGACGTGAATCTGTCTTGTTTTGGGAATGTCATTTTGATACCAACAAATCCAGAAAACATAAAATTGCATGAGGTGACTCTACAAAATGCTCTTTCTTTTAACTCTTATTAGAATTTCAAAACTTCCATTGAAACCAACAAGCATTACCAAATTCTGAATCTTGAAATTTAACACAACTAAGCAAGAGAAGATTCACCCACTTGTGCATAGAGTAAAACCAAAAGAAATGAAAAGATAATTGGGCAAAGTACAAATCCAGATACAAGATTAAAGTGAGTCTCTTTAATTCACAACTTGCTTTTTATGTAAGTTGTGCCCAAAGGATTCGGTGCAAGCATCATAATTCAGAACTTTGAATACTTCTTTTCAATTTTCAAAAAACGAGTTCATCTTCAATATGCATCTATAAGAGGCAATGAAAAATAGTCTTCGTTTATCAGCGTATTCTAAATGTAACCAATAGTAATATGCAAAATGCAACTCTACCCATATGTTATATTGTTTGCAAGGTGTTAAGTATTGTTGTGACAGGGAAAAGCTTAGTTGCTGGAATGATGAACAAGTTGGAGGCGCTAATGAACATGATGCTAATGATCAAGATGTAGGCGATAGTGAACACAATATTGATGAACAAGTTGGAGGTGCTAATGAACCTAATGATCAAGATGTAGGTGATAATGAACACAATATTGATGAACAAGATCATGACCAAGAAGTTGATGCAGATCAAGTGGTTGAAGGAATAGATAATATTGATCTAAATGCAGACATATGAAAATGCAGCCATGACAACCCACTGATCCTAAACAGAATGTACAACTGCTATACAATTTGTCTTTGTCTCAAGAAGTGGAGTTTCTTGACAGTAAATGCTAGTGAACTTTAGTTTGTTTTTCTTTTAAAAATGTGGATGACTTCTGTGGGATAAGATGTATATGGTGAAGTTAGATATTAACAGATATGTTTGGAAATTGTGGATCTAATGGCTTTTTCTCTCATCCTGAAGTTGATTTTATGAGCAGATGACACAATCCACTTATTTTTTCATTCCAGTTGTTTTCTGCATCATGTGGAACAACGCCATTACAAGTTTGGGACATATACACAAACACCATGACAACACCGATGCATGAAATCCTTGATGTTAGACATTTCCTCCATAAAGTAAATTACTACCCTTCTTAGGCAAGGATCCCAAGCAATACAAATTTGATTCAGTTATAGGGCAAAAAGATAGAAAGTGAACCGAGCAGCTGCAAAGCAAATCTCCTTTAGCTTTTCTATAATTCTCGATAACAGGAAAAGATAGTAACCTACACATGTACATAATATTTGAAACTTATATTTTTGCTTAAATTCACTTGTTTCACTGAAATTCTTTTTTATTCCTTAATGACATAAAGAAAAAATCCACATGAGCATTAAAATATGTTCATCACAGAGAAATAGGATTATGAATCTACTAACCTGTTCAATGATTGATCACTTGAAGATGGTGATGAAGGCTGATCAAACACTATCTTTGCAAGCTGTGCGTATTTACTCCCTAGCTCATCATATTTGCTCTCTAGCCCTTCCAAGCGTCCTTTTAGTGTTTCTTTTTCTTTTTCAATAGCATTCAATTTTTCCAACAATGCAGCTTTAGAGGAGTTACCACCTTGCAACTCCCTAGCGGTTATCCCACCACCAAATCCAACTGCATGACTCTTTCGTTGAGGTCCGAAGCACCTTTCTAGAACCTCAATGTTTGTAAGAGACGATTCAGATTGCACCAATTCTTTGATTGTATTATGTAGAATGAAAAATGATTTAATTAAAATAATACAACATAGTAAATAAATAATGTAAATTGAAATTTATAAATAAACATACATATTTCTCATTGGTTTCAGGTTCAACAAGCTTGTTGTTCTTCTTACGAGTCTCAAAAAAGATAGTTGTCACATCTGGCGGATTACCATCTTTACCTCCCTTCACATTTAAATAAACAAGTCAAAGAAATATTTGTAACAAAGATGAGGTTTCTTAATAAAATTATAAGATTTACTCACCAATTCATAAATGATCTCCCTAATCGGCTTACTACTCGTACGATGAGGCATACTCAACTTAGACCTATTGACCGAGTTTCGTGTACTTGTCTCCTAAATTAACAACATACGAGCAAAATTCTTGTTAGCAACTTAATATAACATGATGTTAATAAATAGCTATGAAACCATACCTTAAATTTTTTAGTAAAAAAATGCACCTTGACCGGACATTCCCAATCACTCTTGTCTACCCCTTTTGGCACAACTTTTAGAGCATAACGGAATGGCTTAGACTTAATATTCTTGTGCATCGATCCTCTCCAATTATTCCATAACTTTCTCATATGCTTCAAGACATGATCTCGTTGATCATTTATGTCATCACTATCAAATTGTCCTGCAATATTTCACAAGTATAGTGCAATTTATAGTCTGCACTATGCAGAGACTACAACAACACCAACATACACATTAAAATTCCACTAGTAGGGTCTAGGGAGAGTAGAGTGTACGCAGACATTACCCCTACCCCAAAGAGGTTGTTTCCGCACTATGCAGAGACTGTCATGCCAAAATGTAATGTTGGATAACATGGGAATGAAGTTTACTGAGGCACTTTTCTAGTGTTTTTAAGTGACGTCAGCCATTTGTACATGAACTTCGGATAGAAATAGCTGAAATCATGCAAAAAAATAGTTGAATTTCAGCCACATGAAACTTCAGACATTATATTTGAAGTTAGGCTTTGTCAAAACTAACTTCAGAAACCGCATGTTTAAAGTTGTTCCCAAGTGGATAGACTATAAACGTACAAAATATTATAAACTTAGGACATAACTTAAATAATGGCACCAAAGTCGGCTATCTGTGCACTTCAGTATGGTTTTATTGATGTATAGGGGACAACCCTGGTAAGAGGTATACAAAAGGTAAAGATCCTTACACAAAAATAGTTTAGCCTCGGTTGTTTAGGTTTATGAATTTTAAGTGATAATTATAGTTCCATACGTCCATTTTGGGATATGGACTTTCTATCCTTTCATTAAATTGTGTCAGCAGAGATAGAAAAAGATGAAGAAAATGAGTTACAATATTAGATTAACAAGTTGAAATGGAATTGACCAAACAACATAACAGATTGCATGGACTCTTTGATGTCCAGAGCTCTACCTTTTTGGCTTTGTTATCTCTATAAATGGTCTCTCTGAATGGCAGAAATAAAGCAGCATACATGCAAAGTCTCCTTTGATCAACCTAAATTAAAAATTGATATGAAAAGGTTAGTGTAAATTAGCGTATACACAGAAGCCATTTGACATCTGACACAACAAGTTTATGGAACGTCTTCTTTTTTTGGATAATTTGGATCATATCACCACAATGAGGATTGCTATCAATAATATGCGATTGCCAATAATCATAGAAAAATCAGAAATGAAAAGAACCGACAACTGTCAAAAACATGAGCTGAGAAGTTGAAGAAAGACCCCTATACTCCATCTAGCTTGTAAAATGAACAGGACATGAATATTGAGCACCTGTTTTATGCATTAGAACCTTGAATAGGATAAACCAAAAGGATTTTCATATTCATCCCCCCGGTTGCAATCTCAAATACAGAGAGCAAGATCAAGTAAATCATGATGATGAAACAACACTCACAGAAAATGAGGACCATCCAATTAAGTTTAAAAGCCCCCAAGCTAAATCCAAGCAAGCAACACACAGCCTGTAAGTCATAAATGATTAACATATTAGAGATAAAAACCATTAAAGAACAAATGATTAGAAAATTACGTTATCAAAAACCAGTAAACAATAAATGAACCTAAATATACCTTATGAAACCCACCCAACTCTAAGATATATGTAAGCTAGTTTTCACTTGGGCTTTTCTCTTTCTTTGTTTTTTTGCGGAGGGGTCAGGGAGCCCAAATAAAACTTGAAAAAAACATAGCCATAATAATGTGCACAAGAGAATAGGAGGAACACCACATCAGGTACATATATGGCAGACAGTGGAAGGAAATAAGAAAAGAAGCCATAACAAAAGAAAACTTCAGTTCAAGGAAATGAAAAATATCCTATCAGAGGTCATGGACAACAGGGGTAGCGAGCTGTTCATATGAAATATGGATATAATAGGTGATAAAATATCTAGAAAAAAAATATGGCTGACAACAGTGTCAACTACACTTTAATTCCAAAGAACAATATACATCAGGATTGACTCGTTAGCAAGTGTCAAATCAGCAAAGTTCTATAACAAAATAGACTACGATATGACAATGACACTCATTTAATTCTCCACAAGTGCTAATCATATGCCAACAAAATTCATTTACAGTATCCCCCTAGCTAAATTCTGAGCATGACCACCTTTATCATCCAAGCTATTTACTTCTAAGATACTTCAACACAGGTTTGGAAGAAGAAACAACTAATATATGGATTTCACTGAAAATTCAGAGATCCAACCAAAGCAACAGGTGGCTTGGTTCAAGAACTGTCAATCAGTTCTACATGAACATGATCAATTAGTCATCACTAACGAAACAAAAATGAAAATGCCATAGAGATGACACTGCTAAAAGCAAATCGGAAATGATCTAGCTCACCATCTACTGAGACTTTAGTAGGTGCTAAGTTACCTCTATTGATGAGAAACAAAATTCTTGAGATAAATAACGATTTTAAGCAAGTTTATCTTTGAAATTCAATTCATGATTGGTGAACCTAATTCTCTGTCAAGATAGCAAGTTTTAAAGCAAATAAAAGGCATATGCGGAGTCAAACATCCTTTGACCAAAAAAGCATTCTGACATCCAACCTTTAATTCTTCTGGTGTAAAACATATACATCGGCTCAATCTTCTACTGAAAAAGAAGTTTTCACAAATCTTTCCTAACATTCAATGCTAAAATTGTTAAACCTCTTTATAATAACGTCATTTGTTCGAACATCTTTTTGCTGCTATAATGAAAACCGTTATAGTAAAATATTGTTATAAATGATAGACTGTTATATAGAAAAGTCAGATTGTAATTAAACCTCTTATATGCAACAAAACTTATCTTTCACGACATAGTTGTGAAGCAATAAACATCCATTTCAAATAAGAACATTTAAATGACATGGATCTTGGAGAACAAAAAAAAAGATATTTAAAGGTCAATATACCCCACTCCAAAATTTAAACATGGGAGTAGGCTAAGAGAACTTTCAATAATCATGGTATTATCACTGCATATTCCGTAAACTTCCACAGAAGTTTATGACTTTAAATACAGTAATGTAATATCACTTCACTAATTAATATGACTTCAAATACAGTAATGTAAGTTAATATCTTTGGAACTAAAAGTTGATTGCTACTCCTAAAAGTTGATTGATACTCCTAATATTTATGAATTGTATAGCTAAAGAAGTCTGGAAAATAAGTGAATTTTTCCTTCTAGAATGCATAATACAGGGTACTGGGTTCTAATATGTAACTGAAGTTTTATCACAACACCAAGCATAATATTTTTGACCAACATCATTAGATTTAGAGCTAACTGAAAACAGATGAATCTGACCCCAACTAACAACACTGCTCAAAGCAAATTCAGCCATTCTAAATTCATGAATACATCCATTAATAACCAAACCCCAAGTGATAGCGGGGATGAGCAAAGTTCTGGAGTTCAAAGGTTGCACAACCAGAAGCGGGTCCAGAATTTAAATTTATTAGAATTGCAATAAATAATAGAGACGAACCCATAACTTTAAGATTATAATGAGTTCAATGCTAAAAACCTAAAAGTTCAACCCATAAAATTTAAATTCATTATGCTCGACATCGAAAGCTATGGGTTCAATTGAACCCGTACCTATAACCTTACATCCGCCCTTGTGCACAACTATTCACTACGCTGATCTTGATTCTTCAGACTTAAGATAGTGACAATTCAGTGAGTAATTTAATGTAGACTTATTTGCCCAAATTTGGACTGAACTAACCTGGAAAACAGAATTCTACTTCCTCTTACACAATCAACATTTTAAGCTGAAAGTGGTAACTCAGAGGAAGAACAAAAGGGACTGAAAACCTGGAACTTGGCAAGTTGCTCAGAACATGAGTAACATATTCAATTGGATACCTCACTTCTAATCAAAACATAAAATATAGTAGTGGTAGCTCATAATAGTGTTTCAAAGTAATATTTGGTCGAATTTTACTCAAACTCGACAGTTCTCTCGCAGAAAATTGTGAATAACTCTAGTATGAATCTCATTCTTTTTTGCATGGGGCATTCTAGAGCTTGCACAATGAGATGATGAGATCTAATCATAAGAGTTTTGGAGAGATTTAACCAGGTTCAGGAAACAGATCTTAATGATTTGAAATGTATGACAAAATTGATGATGTGTTGCATGGACACAAACAAGAAGAAAATTGCCATAGGAAATTGCTAGGCTGCCAGACTTGACAAACTCACTCTTTCACATATGGTAAAACAGAAGCAAAGATACATACATCGCGGAAAATTAGTGTTACACAAATTTTGAAAAGATATTTTCCATTATAAGATGTAAGTAGGAAATTGGAGAGTCAGCTCCAGAATTCACATCCTTGAGCTAAAAGCAGACTAGGTCATATCCAGTTAATTTCAATCCTAATTGTTTAACTGGCTTTGAAATTGCTTTGACAATGTATATGGAGTGCTTTGAACTTGGCAAGTTGCTTAGAACATGCATTACATATTCAATGAAATGCCTCACTTCTATACAAATCATAAATGACATTCAAAACCATAAAACTTGGATGCCCTGTAGAAATTTTGTGTTATAAATTTATATGATTAGCGGAGAGCCTGCATATGCCGAACCACTCAACACATCGACAGAAATCCATGTCATAGAACTCTTACAGTTTTTCCAAAAAATAGATTGGATAACCACAATCCATGACCCGAGACAACAGGAAAGGAAAATACCAAAAAAAACGACATAAGAAGAAACTAACTACAGCAACAGGAACCAAAACGGAAAATGAATCTTTTTGTGGATGAAAATCATACTAATCATGACGGTGCTGAAGTGGCTTTTCTTGGTTGCGGAAGGAATTATTCTTTTGAGAAGGGAGCTGGAATATTACTCTTCCAAGACTATCAGATGTGCAAATATTCGAGAAAACTAAAAAAGTTACAATATCAAGAAATGAAATGAACACAAACAGGTGGGAAGCCTGATGACAAGTTTGAGGATACAGGTAAAGAAGGTGAGAACTGGAGTGTAGTAGCAACTAGGAAATCAGGTGGGAAGAAGGCTGTCTCGCCTAAGACTCAGCTAACAGATGCTCCACAAACTGCTCCAAACGCAATTACCGGTATTAATTTATTTAATGCTCTTGCAGTGGAGGAAACTATTGGAGTAAACTCACCAACTTTAAACAGTGAAGCAGGTGAACAAATTAAAGCATGTGCTGCTCTTGATGCTGGTGCACAAACTGAGGTTTTGGAAGCTGCTACTGCAAATGTGGTTGATAAGGGGGCAGCTGATACATTAGCATCAAAGCCCCAACCTGTGCAGCAAGTTAAAGGTCGAGATTGGACAGTAGTTAATCGAGCTAATACACCACCTAGCACAGCAAAAACACAAAGGAAATAAAAATCAGGTTGTTCCAGCAAGTTCAGCAGTTGGACGATGTGATGATATGAAGAAATTCAGAAGCATTAACACGTTTGAAACATTGAACAATGAGCAGGAGGATGCTGTGGGGATTTTGCAGCATAAGGAGATAAGTGCAAGTTCAAGAAATAGGCAAGAGAGGTCTCCAGGCAGTGCAAAAAACCAGCAGAATTCTGGTGTTCCAGTAAATGCATCAAAAGACATTGTTCCAGTTGTGGAGGAGCTAACGGGCAATCAAGCACATAGCATTTTTCAAGCACATAGTAATTATTTGAGAAATTAACAATCAAATAGCAGATAGCAAAACCTAATTCAAAATAATAAAGAACTGGAAAAAAAACGACGGGCTAAAGGTGCAACAGAGTCAAATCACAATCACAATCTATAGCTAAAGGCACAAACTCTCAGGGGACGTTAGTTTATATTCCTATCCTTAGTCCATAATTAAGAAAGCGAACTACCTTCTCGTTTCTTACTCAATCCGCTGTCCCCGAACCTACTTATGCTCTGGCCTCTCTCATACCTCCTCCTTGTTCAGATCCCTTTTTCTAGCGAAATAATTAATCAATTCACATAAAAACGGTACAATTTTGAATCGTACCTTGATGAGAAGAAACTCAAAGATGAGCAGTTGTTGTAAATGGAGGTGACGAGCAGTTTGGTTGAATTTAATTTGTTGTCAATGGAGGTTTACGAGTTAGCGTTCAAAACAAAGGTGTTAGCGTTCAAAACAGAGGTCTTAGGGCTTTTTCCTTTTTTGGGGTGGGGTTAGCGCCACTTTTTTCATTAATAATATTATTTAACGACGGGTTATATTATATTTTAATGGCCGAATACTATCTATTCCTTAATATTGAGCTGAAAATTAGTTTTAATAATCGAAAAAAAATTGGTTACTATAAGTACACTTGTAACGACCGAATTTATATACCTTCGTTAAGAAATGATCGTTAAAAATCAAATTTCTTATAGTGGTGACTCCGACGCTTGCGAACGCAGCAGCAGGTTACCTTGAGTCTCCTCGGCAATCATCCACACAGCTACTACAATATATAGCTGGATTTGCCACAAAAATGTGCAGAAGTGTAGTATGAGCACACCACAGCGGTGCCCAGTAAGTATCAAGGCTAACCTCGGTGGAGTAGTGACGAGGACTAGCCAAGACACCACTGGTCTACAAAATAAATAACATGAATATAGAAATGACCGAACGTTACATCTACCTAAGGCTTCACGGAATAATTTACGACAATGATAATATAAAGCGGAAGGAAATTACATAAATCAATCGCGAAACAGCACAAAAATACAAAGAAAGATGGACAGCAAAACAAGCCGAATCAATAGGAAACACAATACAATAGAGGACACCAATAACTCAACTCCACGTCGGTTTGTTCACATCGGGCCTTGGCCCTTAAAATTCGTAACTGGCAGAAATCTTTAAACAACAGTTCATATGAAAAACCTTTTGCAAATAAAATCATTTTTGTATGGAAGAGTTCCCTTTGAAAACATACTTTCTCCAAAAGTAGATATAAGTATATTTAGTAGAGGGAATTACATAAAATATAGTTTCTTTCAAAATACGAAACTTCCCAAAGATGCTTTCCCAATAAGTGACTTCGAAATATCATAGTAGGCAAGACTAGTGCTTTTCAAATATACCTTCGATGTAAAAGTCATTCAAATGCAATCATTTCAAAACCATTGTTCTTTCAATAATACTTTTCAATAAAATCCCTTAATCAAAATCTCCTCAAGATTTATCCACTGGAACTCAGTCCGTAACTCATAAATGTGCCATGCAGTACAGGAGGAATATCAAATCTTGTCAATGAATGCAGTAAGAGATCAGTAGTGATGTTTTAGACTTCAATACCACACAAGAAGATAGGTTACTTTGTGTGGTACTCAATTTTCGAGTTCCGTCTCAGTAGAAGAACCTGGTTCTTCTTTGTGTTCCAACTACTACCGTTGCGGAATAATAAAAAGCAGTGAAGTAAAAATACAGAGATTTTTACGTGGAAAACACCTGGCTCAAAAGGTGAAAAAATCATGACCTACTCCTCAGTAGGATTTGCTCAACTCTTCACTAAAAACTCTGAGCCAAACGGACTTACAAAATAAACTCTTTTGTAATCCTAGGACTAACTCTAATCCTTTGTAGTAACTAGCTCCTAGCTAATTTCTACACACCTCAAGTTAACTCTAACTTGAACAATATGTACCTATTACAATTGCTTCTATGAAAGTTGATAGATACACTATTAAAAGCTCCTACTACAATCAACTAGACTCAATAATCAATCTGATGAAACTGGTTCCTCTAGTTGAACTGTAGCCTTTGCATCGCACAATGATTCTGCTAGAAAAATTTAGCTGTGGGAATTTTGCTTTCAGACTTTGATTCACTTCAGTTTTGTGCGTGTTGAATTTCAGCAGAAATACATCAAGTATTTATAGAGTCAGTCGTTGAGCTTGTCTTCCAATTCCAGTTCAACTCTACCTGGGTGAACCAATTCGAACCAAACTCAACTTCCTTTCTTTTGTTACTTTCCTTGCTGAATTCGACTTCAATTAATCAGATCAGTTTGTAACCTTTTCGCATTAGGAGACAATCTCTTGGTACATTGATATTTTATATTCAAAACATCTCCTAATCATATATGGTTCATGTGTCAGCTCGTCAGTTCACGATGTGTGCTCTGATGGACCTGGTTCAACTAGTCAGCCTTTTGTCAATCTTCAAAACTATGCAGTGACAAGGGTCAACAAATTCCCCCTTTTGATGATGACAAACTCTGTGCTTCTCTCTGTATACAACTCAAACACTGTATGTTTTTTAAGCATTTATCATAGAGAAACCAGGTTCATTAGGTTATAAATATCACTTTAAATATAAAAGCACTTTTTCTTTCCCCCTTTTGGCATCATCAAATAGTTTGCAAAATGATAAACTCACCAGTGTTGTTAACAATTACTCATCGCCATTGAGGCTACTGTAGGTGCAAACATGATTAATCATCATAAGAAACCCCTTTGGTGCAAATGAGGTTTTCAAGGCCTCGAAAGTACGGGATGGGTAATAACATAGGTGATGACCCCTTTGGGTCATCATATTCTCCACCTCTGAACTAACCGTTCGTCCTCGAACGGACAGAAAAAGGAAGTACCTGAGTCGGGAAATAAATGAGGGTAACGGCTCCGCATATCGGACTCGGATTCCCAGGTCGATGCCTCAGGAGGCTGACCTCTCCACTGAACACGAACAGAAGGGAAACTCTTGGATCTCAACTGACGAACCTGCCGGTCAAGAATAGCTACCGACTCCCCTTCATAAGATAAGTCCTTGTCCAACTGGACAGTGCTGAAAAAATGGACTCCCAGGGCTGGATCGCCGTGATACCTCCGAAGCATGGACAAATGAAAAAATGGATGTACGGCTGATAAGATAGGTGGCAATGCAAGTCTATAAGCCACCTCTCCCACTCGATCAAGAATCTCAAACGGACCGATGAATCTAGGGCTAAGCTTGCCCTTCTTCCCAAATCTCATCACGCCCTTCATAGGCAACACTCGGAGCAATACTCGCTCACCCACATGCATAACTGTTTTGCCTGGAGTGAGCTGTACGAAGCCTATCCTGAATGACCCTGACCTTGTCTAAGGCCTCCTGCACTAAATCTGTACCCAACAACCGAGCCTCTCCCTACACAAACCATCCAACCGGAGATCAACACCTCCTACCATATAAAGCCTCATAAGGAGCCATCTGGATACCCGACTGGTAGTTGTTGTTGTAGGCAAACTATGCTAAAGGCAAGAACTTATCCCATGATCCTCCAAAGTCAATAACACAAGCTCGGAGCATATCCTCCAATATCTGAATAGTCCGCTCGGACTGCCCATCCGTCTGAGGATGGAATGTTGTGCTCAACTCCACCTCGGTGCCTAACTGTCGCTGAACTGCTCCCCCAAAACGCGAGGTAAATTGCGCGCCCCAGTCCAAAATGATAGATAACAGCACACCATGAAGCCGAACAATCTCCCGGATATAGATCTCAGCTAACCTCTCGGATGAATAGGAGACTGCCACATGAATGAAATGCGCTGACTTGGTCAGCCTATCAACAATGACCCAAACTACATCGAACTTCTTCCGGGTCAATGGAAGTCCAGTAACGAAGTCCATAGTGATCATCTCCCACTTCCACTCGGGAAGCTCAATCCACTGAAATAAACCACCAGGCCTCTGATGCTCATACTTAACCTGTTGACAATTCAAACACCGCGCCACATATGCCAAAATATCCTTTTTCATTCTTCGCCACCAATAATGTTGCCGCAAATCCTGATACATCTTCGCGGTGCCCGGATGAATAGAGTACCGGGAACTATGGGCCTCTTCTAAAATCAACTCTCGGATCCCATCAACATTGGGCACACAAACTCGCCCTTGCAATCTCAAAACACCATCATCATCTAAGGCCACCTGTTTGGAACCTCCGCGTTGCACCGTGTCTCTAAGGACACACAAATGGGGATCATCAAACTGCCGATCACGGATACGCTCTAATAATGAAGAAGGAGCGACCGTACAAGCCAACACTCGACTAGGCTCAGAAATATCCAACCTCACAAATCGATTGGCCAAAGCCAGAGCATCCAAAGCAAGCGGCCTCTGACTGACCGGAATAAAATCAAGACTGTCCATCCTAACTGACTTCCTACTCAAAGCATCAGCCACCACATTGGCCTTTCCCTGGTGATATAAGATGGTAATATCATAATATTTCAACAACTACAACCACCTTCTCTGACTCAAATTCAACTCCTTTTGCTTGAATAATTACAGAAGACTCTTATGATCCGTGAACACCTCACACGCCACGCCATACAGATAGTGCCTCCAAATCTTCAATACGTGGACAATGGCTGCCAACTCCAAATCATGCACTGGATAGTTCTTCTCATGAATCTTCAACTGCCTCGAAGAATAAGCAATGACCTTTCCATCCTGCATCAACACTGCACCAAGCCCAATATGGGAAGCATCGCAATAGACTGTATAAGGCCCTGAGCATGTGGGCAAAACCAATACCGGTGCCGTAGTCAGAGCTGTTTTGAGCCTCTGAAAGCTCGCCTCACACTCGTCTGACCATCTGAACTGGGCACCCTTCTGGATCAACCTGGTCATCGGGGTTGCAATAGATGAGAACCCCTCCACGAACCAACGATAATAGCCTTCCAATCACAAGAAACTCTGAATCTATGTAGTTGATGCTGGTCTAGGCCAGTTCTTAAAATCCTCAATCTTCTTCGAGTCAACCTGAATACCCTCTGCTGATACGACATGACCCAGGAATGCAACTGAACTCAACCAGAACTCACACTTCGAAAACTTTGTATATAGCTTACTGTCCTTCAGAGTCTGAAGAACCACTCTGAGATGTTGTTCGTGCTCCTCCTGACTGCGGGAGTATATCAATATATCATCAATAAAGACTATCACGAATGAGTCCAAATAAGGCCTGAACACTCGGTTCATCAAATCCATAAAAGCTGCTGGGGCATTTGTCAATCCAAACGACATGACTAGAAACTCGTAATGCCCGTACCGAGTGCGGAAAGCTGTCTTAGGGACATCGGATTCCCTAATCCTCAACTGATGGTAGCCAGATCTCAAGTTTATATTTGAAAATACCTTAACACCCTGAAGTTGATCGAACAAATCATCAATCCTCGGCAGTGGATACTTATTCTTGATTGTAACCTTGTTCAATTGCCGGTAATCAATGCACATNTCTCTTTCAACTCTGGCGGGGCCATGTGATACGACGGAATAGAAATGGGCTGGGTGCCCGAAGCCAGATCAATGCAGAAATCAATGTTCATGTCGGGTGGCATTCCTGGCAGGTCTGAAGGAAAAACCTCAGGAAACTCACGAACCACGAGTACCGAATCAATAGAGGGAACCTCAGCACTGGAATCGCACACATAAGCCAAATAGGCCAAGCACCCCTTCTCGACCATACGCCGAGCCTTCACGTACGAAATAACACTTCGGGTAGAATGACCAGGAGTTCCTTTCCACTCCAAACAGGGCAAATCTGTCAAGTCTAAGGTCACCGTCTTGGCATGACAATCCAAGATAGCATGATATGAGGATAACCAGTCCATCCCCAATATAACATCAAATTCGACCATACCTAAAAGCAACAAATCAACACGAGTCTCAAGACCCTCAATCACCACAACACAAGAATGATGGACTCGATCGACCACGATAAAATCACCCATTGGTGTAGATACATAAACAGGAATACTCAGTGGATCACTAGGCATGACCAGGTAGGGTGCAAAATAAGAGGACTCATACGAATACGTAGACCCTGGATCAAATAGCACTGAAGCATCTCTGTCACAAACCCGAATAGTACCTGTAATGACTGCATCTGAAGACTCAGCCTCTGGCCTGGCTGGAAGAGCATAACATCGGGGTTGGGCCCCACTACCCTAAACCACATCTCTGGGACGGCCGGTTGCTGGCTGGCCTCCACCTCTGGCGGCCTGAGCTCCACCTCTATGACCTCTACCTCCACTTCTAGCACCTCTACCCCCACCTCTAGCTGGCTGGGCAGGCTGTGGAACACCTGGTGCCTGTACTATGGCATGAGAACCCTGGTGCTGAGACCCACCAGAACCTTTGGGGCAAAACCTGGAAATGTGCCCCAAACCACCTCAAGTATAAGAAGGCCTCTGCTGATGTGACTGCTGACTCTGGAACTGACCTTGTCGACCCTGATAACCACCCTAGAAATTCTGAAGTGGCGGTGCACCGATAGGTGCTGGTGGTGCACTGTAAGGCTGCTAATCGGAATAGTGTGTCTGATAACCACGACCACCTAAAGTACCATGGGAAACCTGGAGAGCTGACTGAAAAGGTCTGGGAGGATGACCCCTGCCTCCAAATGAGGCTCCACTGAAACGACTGAAATGACGGGGCCTCTTGTCAGCCCCCTGACCACCACCTTGCAACAAAATCATCTCAATCCTCCTAGCCACATTGGCCGAATCCTGGAACGATATATCTGTACCTGACTCTCTGGCCATCTGAAGTTTGATAGGCCGGGCCAATCCCTCGATAAACCTCCAAACCCTCTCCCGATCAGTGGGAAGTATCATAAGAGCATGTCGGGCTAGAGTTATAAACCTGGTCTCGTACTGAGTGACGGACATGGATCCCTGCTGGACGCTCAAACTGCCTCCGAAGGTCCTCTCTCTATGTAATGGGAATGAACTTCCCCAGAAATACCTCTAAGGACTGAGTCCAAGTCAAAGGTGTAGATCCAGCTGGTCTGGCTAAACAATAGTCTCTCCACCAACTCTTGGCTACGCCAGATAACCGAAAAGTAGTGAAGTCAACCCCGTTCGACTCCACTATGCCCATATTCCGAAGAACCTCATGGCAGCTGTCCAAATAATCATGGGGGTCCTCTGATGCTGAACCAGTATAAGTAGAAGTAAATAACTTAGTGAACCTGTCCAGTCTCCACAAAGCATCTACTGACATAGCTGCTCCCTCTGCTACTGGCGTTGCAATACCCGGCTGAGCTACTCCGGCTGGCTGAGGTGCCGGAGTCTGAAACTGTGGAGCTAGCTACTCTGGTACGCGGGCGGCAGGAGTCTGGGCACCTCCCCCAGCCTGAGAGGCGGCTGGTGTTGTAGGAAGAAGACCCGCCTGGGCTACACTCTCCATGAGTCCAACTAGACGGACAAGGGCGTCCTGAAGCACTGAGGCAGCTATGAACCCCTCTGGGACCTGAGTTGGTCCAACTGGGACTGCCGGAATTGGGACCTTCTCGTCAGACTCGACCTGGGGGTCCTCCACTAGGGCTGCTGCCCTAGGTTGAGCCCGGTCTCGGCCTCTAGCACGACCTCGTCCTTGACCCCGACCCCGAGTAGGAGCTGTAGTAGGAGTGTCAGGCTGCTGGGCGGAACCAAGGGAAGCACGCGTCCTCGCCATCTGCGAGAGAATAGAATAGAAACTCAATCAGTACTCAAAATTCATAGCGCACAACAGAGAAGACAAAACTTTGGAGTCATCCTAACTTCGCAGCCTCTGGGGATAAATACAGACGTCTCCGTACCGATCCCTCAGACTCTACCAAGTTGTCCGTGAGTTGTGAGACATAAGTAACCTAGTGCTCTGATACCAACTTGTCACACCCCGAAATCCCACCGTCGGGCCGTGATGGCGTCTAACGTTGAACTGATAGACAAGCCAACGTGTTTAGCTAAACTAGCATAATAATCTCAATTTCATAGAATAAGCTAAAACAATTTGCAGTTAATCAGCGGAATAAATATGGTCTCAAGCTAAATAAGGACATCAAAATACAACAACGCGTAAATTTTCCCAAAACCTGGAGTCACAAACTCACGAACTGTCTATAAGAGTGCTAAATACAAAACTGAAAGGAAATACATGTCTGTCTTTGAAACTGGAGGAAAAATAAGACAAAATCGAAGACAAAGGGATGGAAGATACGCCAAGGCCCACGAACGCCAGCGGGTATACCTTGAAGCGTCTATGATAGCTAGAAGACACTCCCACTAATGATGTCCTCCGAGTCCGGCTGCGTAATCTGCACAACATAAAGAAGTGCAGGTGTAGCATCAGTACAACTGATTCCATGTACTGAGTAAGTGTCGAGCCTAACCTCGGCGAAATAGTGACGAGGCTAAGACACGACAACAAAGTCTACCTGTGCAGTTCAATAATATAGCAGAAACTAAACAAGAATACAATTACGGGGAAAACATGCTAGGGGGTAAGAGATGGCAAATACTGAAATGACAGAAACGAAAACAACAGTCTGAAATATCTCAAAATAATCACAGGAAATGACAACACAGATTAAACAATGAAAGATGCGGCACGACATATCCCATCGTGCATAATAACAATGTGAAACACGACACAGAATGTCCCCTCGTGCATAATCAATATAAACACGGCACGGAATGTCCCCTCGTGCATAATCAATGTAAAACATGGCACGTAATGTCCCCTCGTGCATAATAACAATATAAATATGGCACGGAATGTCCCCTAGTTCATAATAAATATAAAACATGGCACGACATCACCCTTCGTGCTTTAACACTCTTCCTTACCCAAACAACAATCACAAACAAGGGAAAGGAAATAAACGGAGTAAAAATAGAAATTCCGGCAAGGGAACATCAATTAAACCATCAAATCCCGGCAAGGGAACATCAATTAAACAATCAAATACTGGCAAGGGAACATCAATTAACCAATCAAATCCCGGCAAGGGAACATCAATTAAACAATCAAATCCCGGCAAGGGAACTATACAATGATGACCCGGCAAGGGTATATTTCAACAACTCTTTCTCTTTCTTTCACTTTCACTTCCACGATTTATTTTATTACTTGAGCCAATGCTCCAAAGGATGTAATTATCTCATATATCTTCATTATGCGTTTCACAACTTGAGCCAATGCTACAAAGATGTTTAAAGATTTCAATTTCCTTCACATGCTCATTTACATCATATAGGGATCATCAATTAAGCATAGGAATTACAACAAAACCGGAATATTCACAATATAGGGACTCACGGTTATGCTAGACACCAATGTATAGATACTCGCCACCATGCCTATACATCGTATTTGACAATTAGCAAATAACAGATAATGCTCAACTCCTATTCCCTCAAGCTAAGGTTAGTCCAAACACTTACCTTGGGTCCAAAGTATAGCAATCAACCCTCTAACACCGCCTTTCCTTTAGAATTCAACTCCGGAATGATATTATCTAGACATAATCAGCTCAAGTATATCAATAAGGATTCAATGATTCAATTACATGGTCTAATTATCCATTTCCTAGCATTCCTCCAAAATTATAAAAATTTGACCCCGTGCCCGCTTGGTCCAAACACAAGGCTCGGACCAAAACCATGTCACCCATTCACCCATGAGCCCGAATATATAATTTGTTTTCAAATTCGACCCCAAAACAAGGTCTTAATCAAGAAAATTCAAAATGGCCTAACTCTACCCAAATTCCAGATTTTCTACTCTAATTTGCATGTTTTAAGCTTAGGAATTCATTAATTATAGATGAAAAATGAAGGAAATGAGTTAAAATTTACTAACCCAAGAAGTTTTGGTGAAGGATGGCTTCAATGGATGCCTAAGGGCTTTGGAGAAGAAGAAGTTCGTTATTTTCTAAGTGAATCCCGTAGCTACTGGTTCTGGAAATATTTATATACCACTGGGCAAAATTGCCCTTCGCGATCGCGGAAGGGAGGTCGCATTCGTGAAGGGTAGACTGGACAGACTACCGCGATCGCGGAAGGAGGACGCGATCGCGAAGAGTAAAAAAAACTGGGGTCCAGAAGTTGACTTACACGAACGCGTGGGACATCACGCGAACGCGATGAAGGAGACCTGTAAAGCTACGTGATCGCTGTCAACTGTACGCAAACGCGAAGAGGAAAAGAGGGCTAAGCCCTCAGGGTCAATTAACCCTACGCGATCGCGAGGGAAAGGACGCGAACGCGATGAAGGAAAATTTAAAGTTTCGCGAATGCGGAAGAGGCTTCGCGATCGCGAAGAACAAAAGGGACCTGCAACAGCTGAAGCAAAAACCAGCAATTTTCCTAAGTTCAAAATCACTCCGAGANCTTTTCAACCAAACTTTACAGAAAGTGCTTAAACCATATATAAGACCTATACCGGGCGCCGGAACCAAAATACGGGCCCGATATCATCACTTTCTAATCAGATTTCATTTTCAATTTCCTTAAATATTTTCATAAAACAATTTTCGGGCATACGCCCAAATCCCATATTTTCCTACGGACCCTCCAGGACCGTCAAATCACGGGTCTGGGACCGTTTATCCAAAATGTTGACCGTAGTCAAATTTATTCATTTTAATATCAAGTCTTAGAATTTGTCACAGATTTTCATATTTAAGCTGTCCGGCTACGCGCCCGGACGAGTCATCGAGGCAACTACAAATGAGATTTTCAAGGCCTCAGAAGTACAGAACAGGTAATAAAATAGGTGATGACCCTTTGGGTCGTCACACTAAGTCCCGTTTAAAACAAACACTGCGCAGCTTCCCCTTGTGTGCGATCACACAAGGGGACTTGCGATCGCGGAGAGTAATTGGGCCAGGCCTGTGCGATTGCGGGGGAGGGGGTGCGAACGCAGAGAACAAACTGGGACAGACCACAAATCACCCCTGTGCGAATGCAGACAAGCCCATGCGATCGCACAGAGCATTTTCCCACACCCTGCCAACTACTTCTATGCGATCGCATTAATGCACCTGCAATCGCACTGAAGGAAACCAGTCAGTGAAAATCTGGTGTTTTGAATTTAACTCCGAGGGGTCCGAAACTCACCAGAGTCCCTCGGGACCCCATCAAAAGGCACTGGCAGGTCTGTATGCATGATATGGACTCGCTCGAATTTTCGGAACGTGAAAAACAACAACGAAACTAAGAATTCGACCCCAAAACCAAATTGAATCAAACTTTGAACTTAAAGTTCTAGAATTCGCTTTCAATGCGCCGAACCCACCTATACTACTCGGAATGACACCAAATTTTGCAAGCAAGTCATAAATGACATAACAGAACTATTCCCGGTCTCAGAATTCCGTTCGGACCTCGATAGCACAAAAGCACGTTCCAACCCAAATTTCAAACTTAAGGAAACTCTAATTTCGATATTGGGCGCCGAAACGCCCCCGGGTCATCCAAAACCCATTCTGAACATACGCCCAAGTCCGAAATCATCATACGAAGCTACCGGAACCGTTGAAACTCGATTTCGAGGTCGTTTACTCAAAATGTTGACCGCAGTCAAACTTTGGCCTTAAAGGCCAACCTTAAGGAACCAAGTGTTCCTATACTCCTCTAAACCCTTCCGAATCCCGAACCATCCGTCCCCGCAAGTCATAAGTCATAATAAGCTGCTACGGGAATTCTCATTTAGGGGAACAAGGTCCTGATACGCAAAACGACCGGTCGGGTCGTTACACACCCGAGCTCTCGGGGCTCAAAACCAAATATGCACACAACCTCAAAAATATCCTACGGACTTATTCATGTAATCAAATCACCAAAATAACATCATAAACATCGAATTAAACTCCAAAATCAATGAAATTTCTCAAAACTTCTTTAAACATCAAATTTTGCATGTAAGGTCCGAATCACATCTAACGAAGTCCGTTTCTTACCAAACTTTACAGATATGACACAAATATTATATTGAACCTGTACCGGGATCAGGAACCAAGATACGGGCCCGATACCACAGGTTACACGTAGAATTTCATTTTCAAAATCTCTTATATTTTCCAGAAAACAATTTCTTTTAAAAATTCATTTCTCGGACTTGGGACCTCGGAATTCGATTCGGGGCATACGCCCAAGTCGCACATTTTCCTACGGACCCTCCGGGACCGTCAAATCACGGGTCAGGGTTCGTTTACCAAAAATATTGACCGAAGTCAACTTTATTCAAATTTCTAACACAAAATTATCATTTCTATCAGTTTTTCACATAGTCTTAACTCCGCACGTAAATCGAGGTGAGATAGAAGGAGGTTTTCATGACCACGGAACATAGAATTAGCTAGAAATATACGGGATGACCTTTTGGGTCATCACAGGGGTGTCAATGGATATTTAAAAATCGACTAAACCGATCGAATTATACCGGGGTGTCAATAATTTTTAGGTTTCTTTTAATAAAACCATAGGTTTTTATATAAATCTACAATAGTACCGATAATTGGGGTACATTTTTTATTTTATGGAAATAAACCGAAAAAATACATAATCGTACCAAATAAATTTCCGTATGAAAAATATATTAAGTTTAAAAATAATAAAGTACTAAATTTTTTCCTTGGGTCCTGGAAATTATGAAAATGGTTACAAATCAACAAATAATTAAGTCAAGATCCTAATTCCCAACCCTATTATGCTACTTCTACTGAAACTAAATTATTTCCAGCATATTCACTAGCAAGACACAAAGTATTCTAACGATTATGAGTAGCAAACTGCAATGTATTGAATATGTTTCTTTTCGTATTTTTATTTATCTTTTTGAATATTTAATCTTCTATATATACTTTATCTTGAGTTCCAACTAGGTTAATATCTTTTTACTTGTGTGATTTATCTTTTCTTTGTCTTTGTGTTGTTTCTTTTATACAGCGGTAGAGTAGTTGATGGATTTATACTCTAGCCATCTTTCATGTTTTCATAATGCATCACCATTTAAACAACAAAATGTCTAGAGAGTTTGCTAAGTCCTATAAAAGTATGTACGTTATTGCATTCTACTTTTACTAATGACCTTTATATGATATTTAAAAAAATACCGAACCGTACTGATACTAAAGAGAAACCGACATGATTGGGACGATCTCAAAAAGTTTAATTTTAGCTATACATAATAGAATAACCGAAAAATTGGTATGGTACAAATTTTGTAAAATAACTGGCTGAACCGAACCATTGACACCCCTAGATATCGTTTGACTCGGCACGATGTTTAAGAAATAAAAGAAACACTTTTGAAACGTGTAATCTTAAAATCTTAAGGGGTACTTCTGTAGAATTTTCAATTTGTGTGGCAATAAAATTTTTTCATTAAATGTAAAATAAATAAAATAGAAAGTTTAAAATAATTTTTCTTTTAAATATAAAAATATATCATTCTTTTTTAAATGAATTAATAAGAAATTAAAATTATGTTAAGGCATCGTGGCTACAGACCTGGCACGATAATAACTAGGGGTGTTCAACACGAATCGGGAAACCGCACCAAACCGAAAAACCAAACCAAACCGATTAAAAAATCCGACTAGGTTTGATTTGACTTGATTTGATATAAAGTAAAACAATTAGAACCAAACCGACATATAAATATATAATTTATATATATATTTTTAAGGCCTTTATTGAATTTCCTTTAAAAAATATTAAAATAGTTGGGATCCTCTCATGTGTTAACCTTGAAAGCGTACATTAACGAAAATGATTGTAAGACGACTAAGAAAATAACTATCATGTGTTACTAAAAAAATTCTCCCATTAGAATATTTTAATAGATCTATGTTTGTCAATTTTTTCAATATTTACTAAACATATATCACTTATCAAAACTTTATCTATCACTTTAACAAAGTAAGATTGGAATATTATTCATGTAAAAAAAAATGAAAACCCGAAAAATCCGACAAAACCGAACCATTCAAATCGATATAGTTGGTTTGGTTTGGTTTAATAAAAATCGAACCGATCTGGTTCATATACAGCCCTAATAATAACTATCATGGTTGATGTCTGACGTGTAAGACGTTGTGGTTATTGATCCGGTGCCTCGGTGAGATTACCAAGTTATTGAGCCTAATTCTGAATCATCAAATTATCTCCGTTTAGACATAGAATTTGGCTATTTTTCTCAAAAAAAAAAAATTGAAAATATTATTTATTCGTGGTATTTGAAAAGGTTTTGAGAAAATATTTCAAGTTCCAAAATTAGTTTGAGCCAGTTAAAATTTTTCTTCCACTCACAACATTTTAACATTTTTTCAAATAAAATGCATGCCCAAACATAAATTCAACTTTCAAAAACTCTTTTTTAAAAAAAAATATTTCAACTGAATTTATATCTAAACGCTAGCTATATTGTTCGAGAGAGGGTGGGTGTGGCTCCGGTGGACGAAAAGATGCGGGAAGCGCGACTTAGATGGTTTAGACACGTGCAAAGGAGAAGCCTAGATGCCCCAGTTAGGAGGTGTGAGCGGTTGGCTTTGGCAAGTATGAGAAGAGATAGAGGGCGACCTAAGAAGTATTGGGTCGAGGTGATCAGACAAGGCATGACGCGACTCCAGATTTCCAAGGACATGGCTCTTGATAGGAAGGTGTGGAGGTAGAGCATTAGGGTTGTAGGTTAAGGGGTAGTCGAGCGATTTTTCTCTTTATCCCGGTTTTCCTCTTTGTACCGACGAGTAAGATAGTGTTTTGTCTAGCACTGCTAGTGATTTATGTTGTATTTCACACTTTTGCATAATATTTGTGTTACTGTTTTTCCATTTATTTGTTGTCTCTCACATTGCTGATATTAGTTTTCAGATTTTGTTGTCACGGATCTATTGTCTCTGAGTCGAGGGTCTTCCGGAAACAGCCTCTCTACCCCCTCCGGGGTAGAGGTAAGGTCTGCATACACTCTACCTTCCCCAGACTCTACTAGTAAAATTTTACTAGGTTGTTGTTGTTGTTATAGCTATATTGTTCGGAACTTCAGATTTTTTAAATGCAGAAACAATTATAAAAGATTTCATGCAAAAAAAAATTACCACATATTCATTTTTTTATGGACGGAGTAGAACCAAAATCACACATAGTAGTTGGGCTTGTAATTCCTTGAGTTCTCCATTCAAGCAATAATGAATAATTTTTCGATACATATGTTGATATGAGATAATAAATATTTAGTCAAATAATTGTGGTACGTTAAAATTGATCAGTGCACCACAGCCATGAAATATATATGAAAGCTTTACGGAAATAATAGAGTGAACACGATGGTTCAAATTTTTTTCCATTGGCCAACCATGTCACGACCTGGAATTCCCACCCTCGGGATCGTGATAACGCCTAAGATTTCATTTGCTGGAAAGCCAACGTTAGAATAATTTTTAGCCATTTTTAACAAATCAAATTAACTGAAACAACTGAAATAGACCTGAAATAGAATGAGAAAACCATAATAATCGCAATATCTATATACAATTCCGGAACTGATGTCACAAGTACACGAGCGACTAGAATAATACAGATAATGATCTGAATGAAAGTAAAAATGTCTAAAATAAAATAAATAGCTAGGATAAGATAGAAGGGGACTTTAAGGCTGCGTACACCGAGCCGCTGTACCTCAAGTTTTCAGTCCGGCAATCTACTGACAACCGCTAGGATTGACTCCAAAATTTGCACAATCGATCCTATCCTACAAGCACAATCCTCCCTTATTTCACCATATCAATAACAAGAATAACATATAAAATCTGTTGCAACGTGCAACCCGATCCCACGATATAATCAGAATCAATATCATAATCCTCCCTTATTCCACCATATCAAAATCACACATAAAATCCGTTGCGGGTGCAACCCGATCCCACCATATCAACATCAATCCTCCCTCATTTCACCCGTTATGGCATGCAACCCGATCCATAAAAAAAATTAATAAGTGCAGTCAATGTAACAACTCAAATCACAAGAATCTCTATGATTAAATAAATGTTAAAGCAAAGCCATAAAGGAACCTCGTAGCAAATCAAGGAATACTACAATTAATACAAACAACAAGGCAAGCCAAATATATGACAATTAAAAAGTACAAGTAAGACAATTAAGGCAAGTAGCGATTAATCATGGAAGCGTGAAAGAAACGAATATTTTAATATGAGAGAAATAAGTGACAACTACCAAGTAAAGGCATATGAAGAAATTAAAGCATGTAACAATTAAGACATGGAATAAAATAATTAATGAAATACGGGAAAGCATGAAAACAAGTAATTTGACGGCGTATATACACTCGTCAGCTCGCATATACGTCGCTACACATGTTATTCACATAGCACATAGCTCAAGGGTTCCTAATTCCCTCAAATCAAGGTTAGACCCAACACTTACCTCGCTACACAAGCAAATCAAAGCTCAACCGGGGCCTTTCCTCTAAAATACACCTCCAAACTAGTTGAATCTAACCAAAATCGACTGAATAACATCAAACAATGCTAGGGAAATCAATTACAATACATAAAGTTAAAATCTCTACACTTTTTTCAAAAAGTCAACAAAAGTGAATTTTGGGTTTGCTTGGTCAAAACCCGAGATTCGAACAAAAATCTAATTACCCATTCACCCCCGGGCCCGATTGTGTAATTAGTTTCAAAATTCGACCTCAATTTGAGGTCTAAATCTCAATTTTACAAAAATCCTCAATTCTTCTCAAATCCCTAATTTTCTACCATGAAAGAACATAGATTAAGATTAGAAATTAATGGGTGTTGATAGAAATGGAAAAAAACAAGTTAAAGTATACTAACCTATGAAAGGTTGATAAAATTTCTCTTTAAAATCGCCTCTATCCCGAACTCTAATAAAATAATGGTGAAAATGGGTGAAATCCTGTCTTTGAGATATTTAATAGACTGGCATCAGGCCTTCTTCGCGTTCGCGAAGCACAACAGCCAGAATGTCCTACACATTCGCGAGGTTCCTCAAGCGTTCGCGGAGGCTTCTCCCCCAGACCCCGTGAGCCAGGGCTCGCGTTTGCATAGAACAAACCTCAGACCCCCCTCCCAGGCCCCTTACTCTTCACATTCGCATAGTTCTGATCGCGTTCGCAAAGGGTGATCCTACCACAGCGTCGTATTCGCGTATGCAGCCTCGCGTTTTCAACCTCGCGTACGCATAGAGAAAAACCTCCCCTATCCCAGTTTACTCTTTACGATCATGGGAGTATGTTCGCGATCGCGAAGAAGAACACACCGGGTAAAGTAGTAGCCCAAAAACCAAAAATTCTCCTAAGTTCAAATGGTCCGTAGCCTATCTAAAACTCACCCGAGCCCTCGGTCCTCTAAACAAACATGTACACAAGTCCAAAAACATCATACAAATTCACTCGAATCGGACACTAAAACGAATGAAAATTTCAATGAAACTTAAGAAAATGCAATTTACAAACGAACGTCCGAATCATATCAAATCAACTCCGTTTTGCACCAAATTTTGCAGACAAGTCGTAAATATTAAATTGAATCTATACCAAGTTCTGGAACCAAAATTCGAACATGGTAGCTACAAAGTCAACTTACGGTCAAGCTTAGCAATTCTTTAAACCATTAAATTTCTAGTTCAATTTACGTTAAATCAAGCTAGGAACTTCCGAATTCGGTTCCAGGAATACGCCCAAGTCCTAAATCATGATACGGACCCACCGCGACCGTCGAAATACTTATTCGGGTCTATTCACGCAAAACGTTGACCGTAGTCAACTCAAATGAGTTTTAAGGCACGATTTCACATTTTATTAATTTTTTCATTGAACTTTCCGAAAATAAGATATAGACTGTGCACACAAATCGAGAAAGGATAAACGGGACTATTCGAGATCTCGAAAAACAGAAATGAAGGGTATAATTATAAATAACCTATTGGGTCATAACAAGCCATTCACTACATGCCAAATGGCTATTAAACTGAGGTTAAGATTGATGGGCTTGTTACTACATTTCAAAATTTCTTACTGTCGACTATACCTTATTTAACAACCCAATCTCAGGGATCTCCCATTATGACTAACAGTCAAATTGTAGAGCAAATTAGCTTCCCAATTTCAGGGATATTTGTCCATAAATTTGTAGGCTAGTAATTAGGAGATAATTGAGACTCATTTGCTTGTATAAATACCTTGTAAATCCTACAGTTCTACATATTGAAATATATTAGTATTCTTTCAGTTTTTGGATCTCTCTCTTTTTCAATATGATATCAAGAGCCTGGAATTTTTTTTCCTGAATACTCCATTTTTAGTTTATTCAGTAAATCTGTTTGATCCATCTCAGACTCTCCTTGATTCATCTCTGGATTTTTTAGATTCCATTCAATTTTGATTTACTTTCTTCTTTGAATCATGGCGGATTCACGAGATATCTTGTCTACAAAATTTGATAGGCATAACTTCCCAATCTAGAAACTTCATTTCAAGGCTTTCATTCGAGGCAAAGGCCTTCTTGTACGCATAAACGACAAAGAAAGAAAAGATTGGGAGGCTGCCAATGGCAAATCATCACATGGATTATCAATTCTGTCTCTGTTGATATAACTATGGAGCTGACATCCTTTGAGAAAGCATCAGAAATGTGGAATCATCTACATTACCTCGGTACCAACAAAATTTGGCTAGAGATTTTGAGTTGGGAAGGCTACTTGCAGAATCGAAATAAGGTGAGAAAAATGTTTGTTCCTTCTATTTGGCTAGAAAAATGACTGCTTCAATCACTGCGGCTGGACTGAAGGATCTCACGACTATTATAAAGAGGACAAGGACCGTCCAATTCCTGATGAAACTTAGGTTTGAGTTCGAGCCATTGCATGGCAGCGTTTTCAACAGGGAAAAACTGCCAGCTTTGGATGTGGTGGTTTCCGAAGTTCTTCGATAAGAAACCCAGTTGGGATCTCAAGCTTCTATGGAGAATTCCCTTTCTATGGACACTTCCATGGCTGCATACAGAAGTTCTTCTCTCTCGGACAACTCCAACAAGTCAGCTCAGTGTTTTTCATTGCAAGGAAACAAGACACATCATTGCTCACTGCAAGAAACGAAATTGTTGCAACTATTGTAAAAATAATGGTCACATTATTCTAGAGTGCCGTAAGAAACCTGGTTTGTTAGGAAAATGCTCAACTCCTCATAAAGCCTTTCAGGTGATGGCAAGGGATGTTTGTATACATCAAACACCAGAACTGCTTGATCGCAACGATATCCAAAAAATGATACAAGAATCATTGGCGGAATCTCTTCCTAATGCAATCTATAAAGCTTTGAATGCTACATACCCTAGTAAGAATACAACTTCGGATTCAATGGTATGGCATATTGATTCGGCTGCATCTAACCACATGATAGGAAACCAAAAAAGAAATTCTGATTTATCTAGAGCACGTTCTACACATGAAATTGTTACAGCAAATGGTCATGTTTTATCTGCATCAGGCATTGGCTCCTTTAAACCATTTTCGGAAGTTCTTTGTGTACCAAAACTTACAGCAAATCTTTTATATGTTGGACAACTTGTAGAACATAATTTTTTGATTATATTTTCTCCTAACAGTTGTGTTATTAAGAAATATTGACAGGGAAAATGATGTCCAGGGGGCGTAAGATTGGCAGGATGTTCCTTCTTCAATCTACGGATACCACACTTCATTAATGTTTTCTCTCGGCTTCAAAAAATGATATCGTGTTTTAAAATAAAATATGGAACTTGTGGTATCTTCGGTTAGGCCATCCACACTCTTCTCGTTTAAATTTTATGTTGCAATCTTGTATTTTGTTGGATAAACGCTCACTAATTTTCCCCTCAAAATTACCTTGAGAGAGTTGTGCAAGATCAAAGAGTCATAAACTTCCATTTCAATTAAGCAATAATACGTATTCTACTCCTTTCGATTTAATTCATAGTGATGTTTGGGTCCTTCTCTAGTTATATCTCGTTTGGGATACAAGTATTTTATCTTATTCATTGACCAAGCATCACGTTATACTTGAATTTTCCTTTTGAAACAGAAATTTGAGGTACCAAACATTGTTAAACAATTTAATAACCTTATAGAATCCCAGTTTGAAAAAAAAATCAAAGTTTTTCATTCAGATTTGGGAGGGGAGTATGTCAATACAAACCTCACTAACTTTTTTCAAGAAAAAAGCCTTCTTCATCAACGTGCTTGCCTTTATACACCTGAACAAAATGGTGTGCTGGAACGTAAAAATAGACATGTTGTTGAAACTGCATTAGCTCTTCTTGATACATCAAATATTCCAAAAATATTTTGGGCTGAAGCCATTCAAACATCTATTTATCTTATAAATAGACAACCATCTTCCGTCATTAAACAAAGCTGCCCCTATTTTATTCTTTTTAAAAAGTTTCCCAACTACTCGCATCTTAAAGTATTTGGTTGTGTATGTTTTGTTCTTCTTCAAGATCATGAACGTCATAAATTATCCCCTAAAGCTGTTAAGTGTATTTTTGTGGGATACAGTAACATTCAAAAAGAATTTGTGTTATGATCCAATACATCATTCACTGAGAATTTGTCGACACGTTATCTTCTTTGAAAATTCTTTTACTTATGCTAGTACAGACTCATAATCTTCTACTAAATGCTTTTTGCAAAAGTTTGCCACTCGTGATTCTGTTGGCCATAACAACCTAGCCACTGGTCCATCGTCAAACTTGCCCGTTGCTACAACAGGTATTACTGATGACTCTGATCTTTTTTTCATAATGATACTACTTCCGTAAACACTAATCCTTTACCTCAACAACCCGAGACATATAATATTCCGTTAAATCTTAATAACCATGCTTCTCCTCCTCGTTAAAATGCCATTAGACACTCACTTTGTCACGTTCCCCCTCCAAAACGATATGAATACTCATCAGGTGAATATGGAAAATCATATGCCTTGCTAACAACATTAAATTCTATAGTTGTGCCAAGTTCTTATGTGCAGGCAAGTGGTCAGAAATGTTGGGAGGATGCAATGCATGAAGAATTGGTTGCCCTTAAGGAAAATGATACATGGGATATGGTGGATAGACCAGAAAATGCAACAATTATTGGAAGTAGATGGGTGTACTCAATCAAGATGAAAGCTGATGGATCCCTAGATCGATACAAGGCAAGATTTGTGTCTCAAGGGTACAAACAGGAGTATGGAATCGACTACGATGAAATATTTGCTCCAATAGCTAAGATTACCATAGTACGTATATTGCTTGCTTTAGCGTTAATAAAAAGTTGGAAGTTACGTCAACTGGACGTCAAGAATGCTTTCCTGCACGAAGACTTGCAAGAAGTGGTCTATATGAATCCACCATCGGGTTATAAATATTCTTGCACAAATCAGGTGTGTCATCTTAAAAAATATGTATGGATTAAAGGAGGCTCCTCGCTCCTGGATTGAAAACTTTTGAACAACAATCCTAGATGTTGGTTTTACTCAAAGCGTCTCAGATTATTCATTATTTCTATGTCGGTCCAGCTTACGTATTACTATTCTCCTTGTTTACGTAGAAGACACGATTATCACAAGAAATGATGAAGTTAGAATATCTCATATGAAAAACCTATTAGACTCCTCGTTCAAGATGAAGGATCTAGGAAAGCTAACATATGTGTTGGGCTTGGAGGTTAATTATGAAAAAGAAGGCATACGATCGAGTCAGCAAAAGTATGTAGAAGATCTTGTTCAGTTAGCTAATCGCACAGATGATAAGAAGGTTCATACTCCAATGGAAGCGAATACGAAATACAGAAAAGATGAAGGAGAACTTTTTGGAGATCAAACTTTGTATAGACGCTTGGTTGGGTCACTTATATATCTTACAATGAGTCGCCCTGATATATCTTATGCAGTAGAAGTGTTAAGTCAATTCGTCACTAAGCCTTACAAAATCCACTACTCAACTTTGCTCAGGGTTATTAGATACATAAGGGGTACTATGAATCGAAGTCTCTTATTTCCATCATCTTCCTCACTAGACATGGTGGGATATGTTGATGCAGATTGGGCGGCATGCCCTGATTCAAGACGATCTACTATAGTTTGGTGCATGATGCTTGCATCGTGCATGATCTCATGGAAGTATAAGAAACAATTCCTATCACGACCCAGATTTCCCTCCGTAAGATGTCATGATGACACCTAGTAAGCCTAACAATTGCGAAATGACTAAAATAATAACTGAAATAATGACTAAGCTTCAAAATCAACATGTATAATAACACTAAAAAATAGCCGCTCGGCATGTACAAGTATAATCCACAACTCAGAGTATAAACAACTTCCAAAACCCGGTAGTTACAAGCCGCAAGCTCTACAGAAGTACTAAGTGGCTCTATATATCAGCGTCTAAAAGAATAAGAAAGAAACATGACAAGGATTGAGTGGGGACTCCGAGGTCTGCGGTCGCTGGCAGATATACCTTGAAGTCTCCAAGAAGCAACACACACTCTCCACTATCGAGGTTGGTAATATGTACAAGGGTCTTCACATAAAATCTACAGAAGCGTAGTATGAGTACACCACAACGGTACCTAGTAAGTGCCAAGCCTAACCTCGGTATAGTAATGATGGGCCAGGTCAGGGCCCTACTGGGATATAAGAAATAAGCCAGAAGATGAAATGATAAAAAGGAATGGCAGATAAGTGAAGTAGTAAGAATGTACGGAAAGACAACAACACAAGAAAAAAGATGATAATTACAACACATAACGATCTTATAAGTTAAGGAACAACAACAACTACAACAAACAACACAGCAAGAAAAGGAACTCCACAGGGGCGCTCCCGAGGTACTTCCTCGTAGTTCCAAAAGTAAATATCTCATAACGGCGCGGCAGAAATCTCGTGCAACAACAACAACCGCACGACAGAAACCTCGTGCCACTCACACCCCGCAAACCTCGTTCCAATAACACTCTGCACGGAACAAACCACATGCCAATCACACTCCGCATGGAAGAAACCTTGTGCCAACGACACTTCACACGGAAGAAACCTCATGCCAATAACACTCCGCACAGAAGAAACCTCGTGCCAATCACCTAACAGTCAAATCAACAAGATTTCACAAAATAATCAACACGTAGTGGATGAAACAACGATATTACAAGCAAGGAAATCCTATAGTTAAAGAACAAACATGGAAACTAAGGAAAAACAGGTAATTCAACTAAGCATGTTGTACAAATAGGAATTAAGAGATGAGACACGTAGACATGTGAACTGAGGCTTATCATGATGACTACACGTGCTAGAATAACTCGGTAAATGCATAGAAAGGAAACTAATTAGCAAAGACCGGAATTTTAACATTTAGCCGTTGTACGCACTCGTCACATCGCGTACACAACACTCACATATCACAAAGTGTTACAACAGTACCAAAACCTATGGGGATTTCCCCCACACAAGGTTAGACAAGTTACTTACCTCAAACCAAGCTCAATCAGTCAATAGGAATGCCTTTCCATCGACTTTTCGACTCCGAACGGCCCAAATCTAGTCAAAAGAAATTATATACTATAAATACAACTATAAGAAACTAATTTAAATAATAGAATTATGACTTTAGAAAATAATTGAAAAATCGCCACAAAAAGTCGACCCCGGCCTACATCTCGGAATCTAGTAAAAGTCACAAATATGAACACACATTCGATATCGAGTTCACCTATACCAAAATTACTCAAATCACCTTTAAATTCCCAAAAATTCGGTCCAAGAACTTTCACCATTTTTCTCCTACTTTCTCAACCCAAATCCTTAATTAAATGAAGAAATTAATGATAGATTAGTGGATATTAATAAAGAAAATGAGTGTAGAATGAAACTAAACCCTCGAAATTCTCCCAAAATTTTGCCTCAATCCGAGCTCTCTAGGTTCAAAAATGGAGAATGAAACTAAACCCTCGAAATTGGCCCTTTTCTGCCCAGCGATTTCGCTTCTGCGAGGCCTTAGCTGCATCTGCGGCTCCGTACCTGTGGAATTTCTATCACAGGTGCGACCATCAGTTAGGCCATGAAAACTCACTTTTGTGGCACCCTAAGCGCACATGCGCTTGCACTTCTGCGAAGAGACAGCCGCATATGCGCTACCGCTTCTGCGGAAGGTCTCCACTTCTGCGATCACCAGGCCTTTCCACTTCTGCGCTCAATCCTCCATAGAAGCGACTCTGCTTTTGTGGCCTTCACATCGCACCTGCGACCACACCACACTTGCTCCAGCCGCGTATCTATGCCTATTTGCTCGCTTCTGCGAGTGTCACGCCTCATTTTTCCACTACCCCCAGATTAATGAAGGGTAATAAGGGAGTTTTTCCAATTAAAGTGACATTATTCGGATTTGGGATTTATTTATTTATTTCAGAGTCGCCACCCGGATTGTTGAAGATGCTTCGGGACACCGTGTTATTTTAAAAAATCCTAAACCGAGGAAATTTTGACTCTATTTTAATTTGTCTGCGACCAGAAATCCGAGTAAGGAATTCTGTTAACCCGGGAGAAGGTGTTAGGCATTCCGAGTTCCGTGGTTCTAGCACGGTCGCTTAACTATTAATATTTAGCCTTTTTCACTTTTTAACCCTTTTAATATTTATGGATTTATCTTGAAACGAGTCACGATGGCGTACACTTGTTTGTTCTTTGGACATGTTACAATTACGCTACATGAAATGCACCCGCAATAGCAACACGTGATTTTAATATAATTTGAAGTTGAAGTCGGGGACAAGAGTTGTCGCACCCGAGTGTAGATTACGTAGTCAGGACTATGGTCGTGACGGTTTTATAACACCTATTTGAGGAAATGTTCGATCATTCTCTATGTTTTCTATGTTTTGAAAGAGCGTTTTAGTTTTAAGATCGATTAGAACGTTTATGGATTTATCTTGAACAAGTCACGATGGCATGCACTTGTTGTTTTTAAGCACACGACAAACACGTCACATGAAATGCACCCGTGGTCGCTATGTACATTTTGTTAAAGTTTGGAGTTGAGGGTCGGAGGGCATGAGTTTCCACTCCTGAGTGTGGGTTATGGTAATTTGAGAGAATTTTCGATCACTTACTGAATTTCCAACAAAAGGGGTATTTTTCCTTTCTACCTAGAAGATATGTAGAGAATTTATCTAGGATTAAGTTCTCTAGCCTAAGAGACAAAATTTTCCGGGCTATGGCCATATTTAGCCCATGAGTTAACCCTTTTGGTCAATCCTAGTTTGACTATTTCGTAACAAAAGATGAACCTAAGCACAATAATTTAAGGCATGCATTAATAAAAGATATCTAAGGTTCAAAAGTAGCGTTCCCAAGAAAGCCAATATTAACGTGTATGATTGCAACAAAATATTTTTCGCCTGAGTGTTGTTGCCAATTTCAGAAACAACTTAAGTTCGTGCTATTCATTTCATAATTCATACACGCTGACTCCTATATATTGTAATAATTCTAGAATTTGTTTTTAAAAAAAAAGAGCATTTTTGAATAGCCGGTTTGTGTTTTATATAAACTGCGAAAATCAGTCTGGGCTAAAACAACTGTTCTTACAAATTCAATTAGGTGAGGAAAACTGTAGAAAACAGATTTTTACAAAAAAAAACTAAATCTTGCTAATCTGAACATCCCCACTTATAAAATCTCGCGATTACGTTTGCATACAAAACAATATTTGAGATAAATACACATTTGAGCCCTTTCACGTTCAACCAGGGTATTGTCAACGGCTTCCGACTGTTCTTTTAAAATTAGCCATGGCTGTTCTCGTTTGAGTCCAGTGGACTCAGACGAATCTGGCATAATTATGCCCATGAGTACATACATACGGGATTGAAAAGATAGTGATAATACAGTAAACATAGAGTCCAGTTTCATATTACAATGCCTCTAAGAGAATAAGTATAGATGAATTACAGAGTTTTAACTCCTGTAAAGATACATTTTTTCTACTAAAAAAAGTTACAACTTCTCACTAGTTGATCCGACTGGAATCTCTCTGAGGCTGTACATTTGAGTCCTCTTTTTGCAATCTATAGAACACACAAACTAATTAAGTGTTGAGCACCCACCAGACCAAACAACACCATGAAAGGAGGCCAAGTTTAAACCTGATGATCTTATGCTAAGCTATACTAGCAAAACAGAATTATTTATGCATTCTCTTGGTGTAAACCTGACCATGAATGGGTCAGAATTTAATCCCAAAATGCCAACATTAACCTAAATCTAAAGCTATACGGAGACCTGCTTACTGAGTCTCTTCAATGAATAAAGAACACAAATAAGAGCATCTTTTAACATTAATCTAAGATTATAAGTCCAACACTTTACTATTTGGACAGTGTTGAGGATATACATTTGAGCATTGTCAAAAGATGAATCTAATCATGAAAGAGGTTAGATTCAATCCTTAATGACGCTCTTAGAATAACAAAGCATATTCAAACCTTTTATGGACTAAATCTGGCCATAAAAAGGGTCAGATTCAGCTCCATAGATCTCATCTTTTGTTCCTCTTGACAATTATACCATAATTTTGACTTTTTAGGCTTTTATAGAGACATAATGTGATCATTTTTAAGAGTTTCAGATTCCTTACTCTAGGAGGCCTTTTGACTACTTATTTTATATCCTAACAAAGGTAACTTCAGGGACATGCTACTGTTTATGCACTATTGTGGGGTGAATTTGATCATTGAAAGGTCAAAATCATCTACCCCAGTGCAATTTACCTTACTAAATGCAAACACAAAACTAAAGTCCCACTATAAAACACTTAATGCATTTTGAATCCATAAGCTTAAAAATAGACAGATTGATTCAAAAGTTCAAAGATGGCATGTACAATACACATTCAGATTTACTATCGACATATCATCCAATTTTACTTTCAAGTTTTCTCATCAAGATTGTAGAAACAGAAATCAGAGCTAAAAGAAAAGTTCAGACAACAAAGAAGAAGAATAAAACTCAGATTCAAACTTTCAATAAGGTTAAAAAGTTACATACCTTCTAAAGAGAAAATGGTAAATAGATCTGGACCAAATAAAGGTCCAGGTAGAAGATAACAAAAGATCAGCAAAGGAGAAGGATAAATCAGCAACAAATAACCAGCAACTTCAGCAACAACTACCACCCAGAAATTGACTCAGTAATGCCCATGAAAACCCAGGAAATCGAGTAGAATACTTGAGATTTATGTGAAACCAGAATACCCCTAGTGAAACCAGAACTCAGAAAACAAACACCATAAATTTTTTACTCTTCAAAGATCAGAAAAAGAAACTACTTGGATCTCTTTTTTTCTTTCTTGGAAATATCTTCAGCAGTTGAATGAATGCAAAAGAATGCACAGGCAGATAATGAGAGCAGGGATTTCGTGTGGGTAATTTTCAGCATCCAAAAAATCTCTCGTAATCTAAAGGGGGCGGGGGTATTTATAGGACATTTGGGAATATGATCCCTTTTGGAATATTCCCAATCTAAAAGGCTGAAAATAGTACATAGGGCAGCTGTCAACTTTATTTTTAGGACAACTTCCCCTTTTCTAGAACATTCTTACCTATTAAATACCATTTTACCCTTAAAATTCTGATTTCCTAATATATATTTCCTCATGTACCCCTTTGAAGCCCCTTTATTTACCATTAGGTAACCAAGGTTAAGATAACTTTGGGTTATTATTTAACTCTAGTTAACTAACACTAGTTAGGTTCACTAGTTAACTAGGCATTAACTTTGGTTAGTTAACCCCAGCTATGTTCTTTAGTTAACTATTAGTTGTTCTTAATTATGGTTGAGTTAATTAGTTAAAGGTTAATTGACTCAATGCCTAGAGTTAGTTTTCATACTAGTTATCCATGTTTAAGTTAATTAAATAAAGTAGGTCAAATCAATTTAATTCCTTAATTTAAACTAAAACTGACTTAATTAAGCAATTCAAATTGGTTACCTAAAATCAGAGGCTTAACCAATTATTAAGCCCAGATTAACTAATTTATTTTAGTTTATTAATCCTAAACTAATCATCTTTGGAAAGATTTTTTTAGTTAACTACTTAAGAGGTTAGCTAAGTTAACTTCTAGGTCGAGGGAGTTGAAATTATTTAAAGGTGAAATTATTTTGAACATAGTTAACTCAAATGCACAACTGTCCTAACTAGGTTGCCTTAGATCAATTGATAGAAGTAACTAGGTTGTTAGACTTAATTAATTAAGAGGCTTAATCCCTACTGATTCTAAACTGGTTTAAGAGGTTGATTAGGTGTTGGCTAATTATTAAGCCTAGGTTAAATAATTTGTTTTAGTCAGTTAATCCCAAACTAATTATCTTGGACAAGATTTCAAGACTTACAAATTAATAAAAATGGTTAGTTTATTAGACTGCTTCTTGATCTTAGTTAATTATATTAGTAACTAAACTCTTAATGAAGTTAGGAGCCTAATTAACTAATAAAAATAATCTAGGTGAATGATTAATCTTCATACTATACTAAGGTTAGGGTGAGTAATCAAATGGAGGTAGACAGTAGCATTTAGAGAGGAGATAAAACGACAGTAAAGGTATTCTGGAGAACTTAAGCATGAACCAGTAAAGCTAATTATTAATTTTAACAAGTAGAACACCTAATAAATCAATGATGATTAACAGGAAAACCTAAATGACTAAACATGGTTGTAAAAACAGTCCAGAATGTGCATAATATTTTAAACACTGAATTAATCAAATCGAAGGTAGTGCGAATCAAAGAAGAATAGTCATACATACAGACAATGACGAAACCTAAGTTAGGAAACATGGTTAATCATGGAAACCTAATTCTTAATTGACGAGAAAAAAATCAAAACATGACTATCATGAAATACATTTAGAGCTTAAACTAAACGATGAGGAAGAAATATAAACAGGTGGAAGAAAATGATGAGAGAAAACAAAAGATCTAAACCGTGATACAACAAAAATAATAAAAAAAGTGATTAAACTATGACATATTCATGCTAATAGCACCAGAAACAATTAGAAGGGAAGGGGGAATACCCGTTAAAGGGGGTTTTTGGCCGGGAAAGAGAAAGGAGGTCGTTAGACCTTGCCGGATTCCAGTGGGGTTTGAAAATGAATCAAACCTTCATGAATCAATTTCTCTAGTTAAGAGCAATCGACCCATGAAGGTCTGAACCATTGATTGTCTTTGAATTGGCCGGGGAGTGATTTTGGGGTTTTCAGATTCTTAGATCTGAAACTGATGCCAATCGATTGGGTTTTTGGAGAAGTTTAAGGCATGAGGTGATTGAGGAGGAGGAGAGGACTGTAGGGTGAAAGTTTGGTGTCGATTGGGTGGGGCTCCGCCGTCGTAGGCGATTTCCGATCGGCGGAGGACGGTAGGAACTTTAGGGCGGCTAGAGTTTGTTAGAGAGAAGAGAGAGAGAGAGAGAGACGGACGAAGGGTGGGGGGGTTGATACTTTGAAAATGAGGGGGTGGGGTTTAGTTTGGACATTTATATAGTTTAGAGGGGGTGAGTTCCTGGCCGTCCGATCTATTTTGATCAATGGCCAGGATTTAACTCACTAACCCAAACGGGGTCGTTTGGAGCGGTGCTGGGGCATGCCGGGTAAGGGGCTTGGGCATGGGTTGTTTGAGTGTGTAAGGATTGGGTTTGGGCTTGGGCAGTTTCAAGCCCAGGTCCGGAATTGGCTCTTTTAAACTAACTAATCTAATTTAATCCAAAAAATGTAGGAATTAATTTTAAACCTTATTTTTCATCTATTTACATATTAATTAAGAATAAAACAACCAATTTTATATTCCTAATTAAATCTATGATTTATCAAATAAAAAATGATTAATTTCCTAGTAATTAGTTATTAAAAACTACATTACGTTAAATAATCGTCATTCGTTTATTATTTAATTAATTGTAAATAATAATTTCATAATTCCTTGATAATAGTGATGCAAATTTTAATAATTTTAAAAGATGAATTATGGATATGCAAAAATGCAAATAATTGACAATTAATTACTGAAAAATTAACAAAATTCATAAAATCAATTGATTTATTGAGATTTTTATAGGACGATACGGCGAGTAAAAATTACCTGCTCACAGCTGCCCTTTTTGCACGAAAACACGAAGGGTTTTCGGGCAAAGACAAAGTGAGCAGCAATGAACGACTTTTACCTATTCATATGTTCCATTGTGAATCGTTTTGAAAAGTTTGACCGAACCCTACTTCAAGGTTGCCTACATATCCTTGGCTATAAAGGAATCAGGTCAGTGTAGTTCTGGAAGTTTTGGTAGCTGGGACTACCGAGTAACTGTGGTTTCATGCGGTTGCTGCTGTTACTGCTGCTGATCTCCTTATTACACCCAAGTGCAAAATGGAGGACTAACTAAAACCTATCAGCTGCTAAATATACAAGATTCCTATTTAGGATTTGGTCTTGAGTCTTGATCTTTGGTTGACTCTGACCTGGATCCTGGTGCTTGTTAATCGCAGATGCTGGTTTTGTCTTATCGTTCCTCGGATCAAAGCGGGATATACTGGACGGATGACTTCAATCTCGTCCTGAATAGTCCACATCTTCCCCGTTTGTGCACTTTTGGATTCAATCTTCTCTTTCTTCCATTTTTTTGTTATTTTGGATCGAAACTTCTTCTTTTGGTCGTCTCGAGTTCCAATGTTCCAGAAACGTAATCTACAAAAAATCAAGACAAGCGAACGAAATTTTCTGCCCCAGTTTCACTAGGAAAATTTCGTGAGTTATTGTAATAAAATCTATGCTATTTTATTATTTAAAGTAATAAAAGGCCGGGACCTGTGTACCCGGAGTGAATGCCGACTAGGGGTGGATACCTATGCCTAAAAGGTGAAATCAACTAGGGATTGGAGACCCTATGTTGGAAAAGATCGACAGGCTATGCTGTCGTCAAGAAAAGATCAACAGGTTGTGCTGGTGTCCGGGTAAGGATCAACAGGTTATGCTATTGTTAGAAATAGAGATTATTGGGTTATGCAAGTGTCTGGAGATGATCAACAAGTTATGTTGTTGTCAGAAAGATCACCAGGTTATGCCGATGTGTGGAAAGGTCAACATGTTATGTTGTTGCCCGGGGAAAAGGGAGTGATCAACAGGTTATGCTGTTGTCAGAAAGATCACTAGGTTATGCCGGTGTCTGGAAAGGTCAACAGGTTATGTTGTTGCCTGGGGAAAAGGGAGTGATCAACAGGTTATGTTGTTGTCAAAAAGATCACCAGGTTATGCCGGTGTCTGAAAAGGTCAACAAGTTATGTTGTTGCCCAGGGAAAAGGGAGTGATCAACAGGTTATGCTGTTGTCAGAAAGATCACCAGGTTATGCCGGTGTCTGGAAAGGTCAACAGGTTATGCTGTTGCCTGGGGAAAAGGGAGTGATCAACAGGTTATGTTGTAGTCAGAAAGATCACCAGGTTATGCCGGTGTCTGAAAAGGCCAACAGGTTATGTTGTTGCCCGGGGAAAAGGGAGTGATCAACAGGTTATGCTGTTGTCAGAAAGATCACCAGGTTATGCCGGTGTCTGGAAAGGTCAACAGGTTATGTTGTTGCCTAGGGAAAAAAGGAGTGATCAACAGGTTATGCTGTTGTCATAAAGATCACCAGGTTATGCCAGTGTCTGGAAAGGTCAACATGTTATGCTGTTGCCTGGGGAAAAGGGATCACTGGGGTTATGCCAGTGTCTGGACAGGTCAATAGGTTATGCTGTTGCCCCGGAAAAGAGATCACTAGAGTTATGCCAGTGTCTGTTTGGGTACGGGACCCTACGTTGGCATCAACTGAGGACTGGGATATCCTTGGTTGGAAAATGTTTGGCTAGGGGTTGAGGGTCCTATGCTACTCTAGGGTTGCACCATATTCAACTTCATTTCTTCTCTTTTTTTATATATATGCTGGAAAAGATTTTGGAGGAAACTTCCCTTCTTTAGAGTCAATGCTACAGAGCTCTTTCTAGCTCTTGCACAATTCCTTCTGATTGCCCCTGCTTTTACGCGGTTGCTTTTGCACCTGTTTCCTATTTTCAAACAAAGAACAATTTGTTAGTTTGAAACGGTGGTTGGTTTTGCGGCCTTGATTTTCAACTGCTTGATCTCAGTTATTTTGATGAAGGTTTCAACCACTTGCTTGCTTGTTTGCTGGCTTGGATTAGGTTTCATCTCTAATCCTGAGGACCTTGGCTTCCTAGATTTTACCATGGTGATCGGTCACGGGGGACCCAACATTTTATTTTTTGCCTTTGTAGGCTTTTCACTTGCTTTTCTTTTGGATTTCCAAAGTATCAGGGGGGAGTTTTGGCCCCTCAAATTCTGCTGCAACGGTTAGTCGCGTGGGACTTAACCTTTCCAACTTTATTTCGCTTGTATTGGCTTTTCATTCCTGACTTTTCTTCCAACTGTAACTTTGGGTCATTTGGAACATTTCGGCTTTTCAAACCCTGCCAAGATGGTTAACCATGCGGGGCTCAACCTTTCAACTTCATTTGCCTTTATAGGCACTTCAATTTGACTTTCTCCTTTCAAGGTTTTGAGTTTGGTCTTTGGTCGTTGTGGCCAGTCGGGATCAACTCGATGTCCCCGACGAGGCTGGGTGCCTTTTTCATATTGACCCGCGTCAAATGAGAGCCATGTGAGTCAGTCTTTCCATCTTTTCTTTGCCTTAGTTTCGGGACAAAGTTAGACCGAAAGGGATTCAAAAGAAAAATAAACGACAGAATGGACGACGAATTTGAACAAGAGATGTCCCTTTCGGGGTAAGAAAAGAAAGACTTATCTAGAGTGCATGCGGGCTTTAGTGAACATGACATGCCCTTTGGACTGGATGCCTGGTCCGTGTAAACCGTCCGACTCTCAGAGATTCATCACAACTATTACCTCGAGATTGAGAAACCTTGCCCCGGATTGATCCATTGTCCTCTTTGATTAGTGGCGCCCTTTGCGGGTTTTCACCTACTAACCTCTCTCATTTCTCTTCTTACCGTCGCTTTGTAGTGCTCTTTGCGAGTTTTCACTAACAAGACTCTCTCATTTTTAATTTCTCTAACTCACCGTCGCCTTACAGTGCCCGTGTGGGTTTTCACCGGTAAGACTCTCTCATTTTAATTTCTCTCACTACTTGTATCTGCTCCGAACAACTGTATCTTCCAATTTTGGACATCTTTGCCGATTGATCGGAAGGACTTGAATAGGGTTTTTGGTGAAAAAAATTTGTATTGAATTACAACTTTGGAACCTTTTATGCGCAGATGTCGCTGAACATAAAATTCGCCCCAGCTTAAACTCTTGGGGGAAATGTGAAATTTTTATTTTGGTGTGACTGAACCCCAGGGAGAGGCTGCCGACGTATCCTTTCGGAATCAACTCGAACGTAGTTCAGGAAACTTTTTTTTTTTGTTTTTGTTTCTAATTGATTGATTTTTTTTTATGATAAAGACTTCGGGTTCCAAAGAGGGTAATCAAAGAAGAGTAACCGACTCAAAGGGTTTGCAAAGAGTTAATGTTGTTTGGGTAGCGAGAATGAAAGACTTCGTCATCCCAACCGGAGAACACTTGCAAATATATAGAGGATCAAACATAGTACCTTTTGACGGCATCTGCATTGACAGCCGTTTCGGGGTCATTTCCTTTGATGTCTCCCAGGTATAACGCTCCTTTTGGTAGCAATTTCCTTATGATGTATGGACCTTTCCAATTTGGGGCGAATTTTCCTTTCGCTTCTTCGTGGTGTGGGAGGATACGTCTTAAAACGAGTTGCCCTACCTCGAAGTTCCTAGGTCGCACTTTCTTGTTGTAAGCGCGAGCCATTCTTTGCTAGTATAATTGTCCGTGGCATACTGCGGCCATTATTTTCTCATCAATCAGAGTTAATTGCTCCAGTCGGGTCTTGACCCACTCATTGTCTTCAATTTCTTCTTCGAAAATAACCCGAAGGGAAGGAATTTCAACTTCAGCGGGTATTACAGCTTCAGTGCCATAAACCAATAGGTAAGGGGTAGCTCCCACCGATGTACACACGGTCGTGCGGTATCCCAACAATGCAAAAGGCAACTTTTCATGCCATTGTCTAGATGTTTGAATCATTTTCCTGAGAATTTTCTTGATGTTTTTGTTTGCTGCTTCAACGGCGCCATTTGCTTTGGGCCGGTAAGGGGTCGAGTTGCGGTGTGTTATCTGGAACTGTTCACACACCTCTCTCATCAAGTTACTGTTTAGATTTGCGGCGTTGTCGGTAATGATAGTTTTTGGGATACCAAAACGACAGATTATATTAGTGTGCACGAAATCCAACACCACTTTCTTAGTGACAACTTTGAACATGACGGCCTCGACCCATTTTGTGAAATAGTCGATAGAACCCAAGATGGATCTGTGCCCTTTTGAGGCCCTTGGCTCGATTTGCCTAATGAAATCCATTCCCCAAGCAACAAATGGCCAGGGCGCCGACATAGGATGCAGTTCTGAAGGTGGCGCATGGATTAGGTCGCCATGTATTTGACACTTATGGCACTTCCGGACGAAACCGAAACAATCTTTCTCCATGGTCATCCAATAATATCCAGCCCGCAAGATTTTCTTTGCGAGGATGTACCCATTCATGTGGGGACCGCATACTCCTGAATGGACCTCGCCCATGATCTTGTCAGCTACTTTGGCGTCTACACATCTTAACAGATTTAGATCGGGTGTCCTTTTTTACAGTACTTCCCCACTTAGGAAGAAACTGCTGGCGAGCCTTCAGATGGTTCTCTTTTGGTCTTCGTTGGCCTGCTCAGGATATTCTTTCGTCTTCAAAAATCTTTTAATATCATGATACCATGGTTGGACATCGGACTCTACTTCGACCGTGTTGCAGTAACCATGTCTTTCCTTGATTTGGATCTCTAATGGGTCTATGCGAACATTACCTGGATAGGGCAGCATTGCAGCTAGGGTGGCTAGGGCATTAGCCAACTCATTGTGGCACCGAGGAATATATCTGAACTCGATGATTTTGAATCGCTTACTAAGATTCTCCACATGCTGCCTGTAGGGAAGGAGTTTAACATCTTGAGTTTCCCACTCTACCTGGGCCTGCTTAATGATCAAATCGGAGTCCCTCATGATCAACAACTCTTCTACATCCATGTCTACGGCCATGTTCATGCCCATTATACAAGCTTCATATTCAGCAGTATTGTTTGTGCAGAAGAAACGGAGGTGGGCCGTGGCTGGGTAGTGTTGTCCCGTGGGTGATATTAAGATTGCCCCTATCCCGATACCTTTCGCATTGGATGCCCCATCGAAGAACATTTTCTAGGTGTCAGCGCCTTCCGAGATTATTTCGATGGAATTGATTTCTTCATCCTGAAAATAAGTGCTCAAGGGCATGTATTCATCATCGGCCGGATTTTCAGCTAGATGATCGGCCAATGCTTGAGCTTTCATAGCCGTGCGAGTGACATAGACAATATCGAATTCTGTGAGCAAGATTTTCCCTTTGGCTAATCTCCCGGTGGGCATTGGCTTTTCGAATATGTACTTCAAAGGATCTAGCCTTGTGATGAGGTAGGTGGTACAAGCCAGCAGATAATGTCTGAGCTTCTGAGCCACCCAAGTTAGAGCGCAGCAAGTCCTTTCTAACTGAGAATACTTGGTCTCGTAATTTGTGAACTTCTTACTTAAGTAATAAATGGATTGCTCTTTCTTCCCAGTTGCATCGTGTTGCCCGAGAACACACCCAAAGGAATTTTCTAGCACCGTCAGGTATAGGAACAAAGGTCTCCCTGGTTCTGGTGGGACTAACACTGGAGAATTTGACAGATATTCTTTGATCTTGTCAAAAGCGCCCTGGCACTCGTCTGTCCATTCGATGGCCGCATCTTTTTTCAATAGCTTGAATATAGGCTCGCATGTGGAGGTCAACTGAGCGATGAACCTGCTGATGTAATTCAACCTACCTAACAGACTCATGACTTCCTTCTTGGTTCTTGGGGGTGGGAGATCCCGGATAGATTTTTATCTTTGTTGGGTCCAAATCGATGCCCCGTCGACTGACTATAAATCCTAGTAATTTTCCGGATGGAACTCCGAAAGCGCATTTGGCTGGGTTTAACTTCAAATTATATCTGCGCAGGCGTTCGAAGAATTTCCTCAAATGCTGCACATGGTCATTTTGGGTTCTGGACTTAATGATCACATCATCCACGTACACCTCAATCTCCTGATTCATCATGTCGTGAAATATGGCGGTCATGGCCCTCATATAAGTAGCCCCAGCGTTCTTTAAACCAAACAGCATGACCCGGTAACAGTACGTTCCCCAGGGTGTAGTGAAGGCTGTTTTTTCTGCATCCTCTTTATCCATCAATACCTGGTGATATCCGGCATATAAATCGACAAAAGACTGTACCTCCTGTTTGGCACAATTGTCCACTAATATGTGTATGTTTGGCAGTGGAAAATTATCTTTGGGACTGGATTTATTCAGATCCCGGTAGTCGACACATACTCGGACCTTTTCGTCCTTTTTGGGCACCGGAACCACATTGGCTAGCCAGGTGGTGTATTGGACCACTCGGATTACTCCAACCTTTAGTTGTTTAGCAACCTCTTCTTTGATCTTGTCACTCATATCTGTTTTGAACTTCCTCTGCTTTTGTTGGACCGGTGGATGACCAGGGTAGGTTGGCAACTTTTGCACCACCAAGTCCATACTTAGTCCGGGCATGTCGTCGTAGGACCAAGCAAATACGTCTTTGAATTCTAATAGGTGTTGAATCAAGGCGTCTCTAGTATTTTTATCCGTGTGGACGCTTATCATGGTTTCTCGAATCCCTTCTTCACTGCCCAAGTTAACGGGTTCCGTTTCGTTTAAGTTTGGCTTAGGCTTATTCTCGAACTGTTCCAATTCTCGATTTATTTTCCTAATAGCCTCTTGTTCGTCATATTCCAGTTCTTGATTCATTATTTCGAGGTTAGACGACGTATTAGGATCAGAGCACGAAGTCTGCAAGCATGTCATGTTTTCTAAAGCCGCATTATTAGGATTGAAAAAATAAGAAAAGTAAAAAATTAGAAAGAATAGTAGACGATGAAATTTTGATTTCATTTCATTGAATTTGAACATAGG
>ML410701.1:0-87805 GCA_005239525.1 Nicotiana knightiana
TCTTCAATGGAGGATAATGCAAAATTGGAGGATGTTTCACCATGTTATCACATATCCTTCAACAATAGGGACCCTCAAGAAGATGAAGATGCGAAAGATGCTCCACCTGCACTTAAAGAAGGAGTGAAGACGACATTTGATGTCTTAAAAGAAGTTAACCTTGGCACCGATAAAGAACCAAGACCCACCTACCTAAGTGCTTTACTAGAAGCTGATAAAAAGAGCACTTATATTGAGTTACTCAAGGAGTTCAAGGACGTCTTCGCTTGGAGTTACAAAGAGATGCCTGGCTTGGACCCGAAAGTAGCAGTCCATCACCTCTCAGTCAAAAATGGTGCTCGCCCTGTTAAACAAGCTCAAAGGCATTTTAAGCCGGACTTGGTTCCCTTGATTGAAACTGAAGTTAACAAACTCATCGAAACTGGCTTTATTTGTGAAGTTAAATACCCAACATGGGTTTCAAGTATTATCCCTGTAAGGAAGAAAAATGGCCAGATTCGAGTGTGCGTTGACTTTAGGGATCTTAACAATGCGTGTCCGAAAGATGAGTTCCCGCTTCCCATTCCAGAACTGATGATCGATACTACTACTGGGTACGAGGCAATGTCATTTATGGACGGTTCATCAGGCTATAACCAAATTCGCATGGCACCAAAAGATGAAGAGCTTACTGCATTCCGTACCCCCAAGGGTAAATATTTCTACAAGGTAATGCCTTTTGGATAGAAGAACGCTGGTGCTACTTACCAAAGAGCTATGCAGAATATTTTTGATGACCTTCTCCACAAAAATGTCGAATGCCATGTTGATGACTTGGTGGTGAAATAAAGAAAGAAAAGCGACCACTTGAAAGACTTGAGAATGGTATTTGAGTTGCTCCGGAGGTACCAACTTAGGATCAATCCATTGAAATGTTCCTTTGGAGTTACTTCTGTAAAGTTACTTGGTTTCATTATCTGGCATCGAGGGATCGAAATTGATCAAGCCAAGGTAGATGTAATTTTGAAAATGCCTGAGCCTCGGGATATTCATGAATTAAAAATTCTGCAAGGAAAGCTAGCATACCTTAGGAGATTCATCTCAAACCTAGCTGGGAGGTGCCAACCATTCAGTCTCCTCATGAAGAAGGGCGTTCCTTTCAAGTGGGACCAAGCTTGTAGCAATGCCTTTGAAAGTATAAAAACATACTTGATGAAGCCGCTAGTTTTGGCAGCCCCGATACTTGGAAAGTCACTGATACTATACATTGCCGCACAATAAAGGTCTGTTGGAGCTTTGTTGGCCCAAAAAAATAGTGAAGGGAAAGAAAACTCTCTTTACTACCTGCGCAGGATGATGACACCAAACGAGCTGAATTATTCACCAATCGAAAAGTTTTGTTTGTCTCTAGTCTTCTCAATTCAAAAGTTGAAGCAGTACTTTCAAGCTCATGTCGTTCGTTTTATTTCTAGATCAAATCCATCAAGTTCGTGATGTAAAAACCTGTCCTTAGTGATCGACTAGCAAGGTGGTACCTCCAGTTTCAATAATTTGAAATCGTGTACATCCCTCAAAAGGCTATAAAAGGACAAGCGTTAGCGGACTTCTTAGAAGATCACCCTATACCTGACGATTGGGAGCTAACTAACGAACTACCGGATGAAAACGCAATGGTCATTGAAGTTCAGCCTCCATGGAAGATGTACTTTGTTGGTGCTGCTGTAATGACCCGGCCGGTCGTTCCGAGAGTTTATCCCGTTTCCCCCATTTCGGCTTCATTGCTTGTGTGGTTCATCTCTTTTGTGTGGCGTTGGGTTGGTTGACTCGGGTTCAGAGTGGTCGTGGTGAGAATTAAGGCACTTAACCTCTTAAATGAGCTCAATAGTTGGAAAAAGTCAATCGGGAGTTGACTTATAGGTAAATGACTCGGAATGAAGATTTTATGGCTCCGATAGCTTCGTTAGGTGATTTGTGACTTAGGGGTGTGTTCGGAAAGTATTTTTGAGGTCCGATGTAGAATTAGGCTTGAATTGACGAAAGTTAGTTTTTGGCGATTTCCGGTCGGCATTGGAAAATAGGCTATCAGAATGGAATTCCGAAAGTTAGAACAGGTTCATAATGTCATTTTGGATATGTGTGTAATTTTTCAGGTCAATCAGATGTGTTTTGGATGGTTTCGGCATCTTTGGTGAAATTTAGAAGTTTCAAAGTTCATAGGCCTGAATTGGGGTGATTTTAGTGTTTTTGCGTTGTTTTTGGTGTTTTGAAGGCTCAAATAAGTTTGAATGAGGTTATGGGAATTGTTTGTATTTTTGGTTGGGGTCCCGAGGGGCTCGGGATGATTTCGGATGGCCATCGGGGAGTTTTGAAGAGTGAAAAGGTTGCTGGTGTGAAGTCTTCTGATGTTTCTGCACCTGCGGATAGGGAGCCGCAAGTGCGATGGTTCTTGCGCAGGTGTGGAAGACGGGGACCTGGCCAAGGAGCGCAGGTGCGGACGCCTGGTCGCGCCTGCAAGCCCGCAGGTGCAAGAAGGAGGCCGCAGGTGCGGAAATCCGGACTTAAGTCATTTTCGCAGGTGCGCACCTGGGACCGCAGGTGCGGTCATCGCTGGGCAGAACCTATAAAAAGAACCCTTAGTGAATTTTTGTCATTCTTTCACCATTCCTATTCAGGTTTGAAGCTTTTGAAGGGTTTTGAAGAGGGAAATCGATAGTTGTTCATTGAGGTAAGGATTTTGGACTTAAAAATCGTTTATATGTGATTAAAGGTCTGATTAATGGCGAAAATTCGGGAAAAACAGTGCTAAAAATAGGTAAATAGGGCTTGTGATTTAGAGACCTTAAAATGGAAATTTGAGGGGTAATTTGGACTCCGATTTAAGTGTTCTTGGTATGTATAGACTCGTGGGAGGATGAGGATTTTTGTGGTGTAAATTTCATGGAGTTCCGAGACGTGGGCCCGGGGGTCGGGTTTGACCAATTTCGGGATTTCTGAGTATTTTTGATAAACTTCGATTGGGTTTCGTTCCTTGGCGTATTATAATGGTATAAATCTGATTTTTGGTAGATTTGGAGCACTCGGAGGCCGAATTTGGAGGCAAAGGCACAACAGAGTAGTATTTTAGCCGGTTTTGAGGTAAGTAATGTTTCCAAACTTGGTTCTGAGGGTTCGAAACCGCGAGCTAAATGATTTATGACTATAGTTGAGGTGACGAGCATGCCAAATGACGACGTGTAGGCATGCACAGAGTATTTATGGTCTGGATTATCTCATGGCACCTCTTAGTGATTATTCCCTGATGATATATGTGCTTCTATTAATGTGGTAATTGTGAACGTGGTAGAAATCATGTTAAGTATAAATGCTAGGCTTCACGCTGAAAATGCTGAGACCCGAGTGGTCGTATATTACTGTCTCATTTGTGATTTATTTGACTCCATATACTCAGTCCTGTTATAGCATATCACTTCATACCTCAGTCTCAGTATTGTTAATTACATGCATACTTATCATTATTTCGGACTGATGGGTGCATCTGTGATCCATGTGAGTGAGACTGGAGAGTAATGACTGAGTGAGGTCGAGAGCCTGTTATTGAGACAGTTATGAGATCGGACTGCACACCGCAACGATATTTAAATCATGCCTTCATTGGCTTGATATGGCGCTTGGGCCACTAGGGCCCCTCCGGAGTCTTTACACCCCCAGTGAGCGCATTGATGTTGAGGGATGGATTTTCCCTGAGCATGGATCATGTCCGAAGTGGATATTATATGAGGGATGGATCGTCCCTGGACATGGATCTTGTCTGAGTGTTGTATTCCGGAGATGGACTTTCTCCGTGGGGATGAATTGGCCTTTTTCCTCAATACGGAGTGACTACGATCACCAATGATTATGTACATTCCGGGATGGACTTTTCCCTGGGCCTGAGTGCTATATACGGTACTGAGTGGACTGCTGTGTGAGGGTTGTGAGCACTATGTGCATATCCACACTGGTTTCATACATATATTTTTATGATGGCATGTAGAGTATACTGGCATACTTGGCATATTTACTCATTCTGATAAACTGTTAGCATGTCTAATTTATGTATACTGTTTATTGTAAATTTTGAGGTTTTGTCCGTCACTAATTCTCAGCCCATAGTTTGGGTTCGTTACTTTTGAGTTGGTGTACTCACGTTACCCCCTGCACCTTGTGTGCAGATCTAGGTACACCGGGACCTGGTAGTGGATACTGAGTAGCTGTCAGAGTTTCATTGGAGTTGTCGAGGTAGCAGCTGGCGATCACGACTTCGTCTTCTCTTTCTTATTCCACCTGTTGCTCTTATTTTGGGACTATGTTGTCTATTTCTTCATTTCTTTATTTTATGATATAGCAGCTCATGATTGAGTGACACCGGATCCGGGGTTGGAGATTTTAATTTTTTTTGCTTCAAATATTGTTTTTAAACCTCAGATTCTTAGTATTATCAGTAAAATCGTTTAAAATTTTACTTTTACTGGAAATTGAACTTAGCTTAGTTAAAAGGGGCGGCTTGCCTGGTTCCACGACATACGCCATCACGACTCCGAAATCGGGTCGTGTTAGCTGCGCATCGTGGGGGAGCTGGTGCTGGCATAGTATTTGTCACTCCCCAAGGTGAAGTCTTGCCCTACTCCTTCACCTTGACACAAATCTGTTCCAACAATGTTGCTGAGTATCAAGTATTAATACTTGGACTTGAAATGGCCGTTGATATGAAGCAATTGCAAGTCTTTGGTGACTCCCACTTAGTGGTCAATCAGCTTTTGGGTTGTTATGAGGTTAGGAAGCCTGAACTACACCCATATCATGATTACGCTAAACAGTTAATGGGGTGGCTCGGTGATGTGACTATTCAGCATGTGCCAAGGAAAGAAAATAAGAAGGATGATGCTTTAGCTGCCCTAGCTTCATCATTAGCCTTGCCTGATCAAGTGCAAGTTACCGTCAGCCAAAAATGGGTAGTACTGCCGCCAAATGAGGCTGAAGGTGAAGAAAATGAACTCAAGCATCTTGTTGCTGTTTCTGAAGTTGAGAAAGAAGAATGGCAACAACCCATTATCGACTACTTATGCTATGGGATACTTCCTGAAAATCCGAGGAGAAGGACTGAAATCCGTGGTCGTGCACCTCGCTTTCTTTACTACAAAGATACTCTATACAGAAGGTCGTTCGAGGGAGTACTCTTGCGATGCTTAGGGGAAGAAGAATCACTCCAAGCTTTGCAAGTGGCACATTATGGGGTATGTGGGTCACACTAATCAGGACCAAAGCTCCACTTCCATATAAAAAGGATGGGATATTATTGGCCGACGATGGTAAAATATTGCTTGGACTAGGCTCGAAGATGCAAGGCTTGTCAATTCCATGCGAATTTTATTCATCAACCTCCTGAAGTGTTGCACCCAACTGTTGCATCCTGGCCGTTTAACGCTTGGGGATTGGATGTTGTTGGACCACTGCCAAAGTCCTCTGGTGGGCACCTATACATCTTGACTTCAACTAACTACTTCTCAAAATGGGCTTGTTGCTCTTAAGGAGGTAAAGAAGGAAAATGTTGCAAGTTTCATCCGATTAAACTTAATCTATCTCTTTGGCATTCCTCGTTACATAATAATGGATAACGGAAAGCCATTCGATAATAGGTTGATGAACAAGGTTTGTGATCTCTTTGGGTTCAAGTAATGTAACTCTTCGATGTACAACGCTGCTGCCAATGGTCTAGCTAAAGCATTCAACAAAACTCTATGCAACTTTCTAAAGAAAGTCGTCTCCAAATCCAAACGAGATTGGAATGACCGTATGGAGGAAGCTCTGTGGGCATATAGGACAACTCATCGCACGCCAACACAAGCGACCTCTTATGCACTCATTTATGGAGTCGAAGCCGTCTTTCCACTTGAGCGTCAAATACCTTCATTACGACTGGCTATTCAAGAAGGAATCACTGATGAAGAAAATGCTCGACTTCTATTAGCATAGTTGGAGGATATTGATGAGAAGAGGTTGGAAGCTCAATAGAGTCTTGAATGCTATCAAGCTCGATTGTCTCGCGCCTTCAATAAGAGAGTTCGTCCGAGATCCTTTCAAATAGGAGATCAAGTCCTTGCCATAAGAAGACCCATTATTACTTCTCATAAACCTGTAGGGAAGTTAACTTCAAAATTGGATGGGCCGTATGTCGTGCAAGAAGCTTATTCAAGTGGGGCTTACAAGCTGGTTGATGCAGATGGCATGAGAATCAGCCCTATCAATGACAAGTTTATGAAGAAGTATTATCCTTGATGTGCCACGCTCCTTGAAGCATGAGCCTAAACTGCATGTTCCTACACTCCTGACCCCCATGAGTCTAAACTGTGTACGACCCACAAAAAAAAAGGTCCGCTAGGTTGAAAACCTCGAAAGAGGCGGCCTAGGAAAAGTTAGGACATAAAAAATAAAAATAAAAAAAATGAAAAAGGTCCGCTAGGTTGAAAACCTAGAAAAAGGCGGTCTAGGCAAAAGTTAGGACATAAAAAAAAAGAAAAGAAAATCACCCATTCTGAACTACGGTATGACTTGATCCTCTTCACCGAGGTACGTAGGCAGCTTAGAGTTTCATTCTGAGTTCAGTTGCATAAGTTCAAAAAATACATAGTGAATTAATTGTTGTTTGAATAAAGTACGAAAGCCCGTTTAATTTTACTTGAAAATAAAGTTGAGATATCATTCTTCTGTTAAGCTTTGGATCCAATTTGATTTAGAGGGGGCAAGTTGCTATGGCAAAATGGTGTCTTCACTCAAAAGATGACAATATTTGCATCAAAGTCTGGGGATTCTCTGTGTATTTATGTTTGCATAACCTTCAAGTTGTTTGGACTTCATATTCGCTTACTGCCAAAAAAAAAAAGGAAGGAAGAGAAGAAAGGCGTCAAAATGGAACACAAATATAAGAAAAAATATTCCTTGGCACAATGCTTCAAATTCAGTGAGACTTGAACACAAGATGTTTAGTGAGAATGGAGATCTTGAACTTTGATTGATAACAAGAAAAACGTCTTTTGATTTCAAGGCTTCCATACCAAAACATAAAAGTTTTGGCGAAGTCGCGCCAATTCGAAACTATCGGTATATCAAAATCTTATGTTTGCTTCGAAATATTAGTTGAAACTATCCTTAAGATATTAAATCCTTCATTTTGGAGATGTTTTATGTTTTTAAGTCTTGTTTTCATAAAATTAAACGGTTCGTGATTTCGACATTCCTACACCAAGATATAAATTTTTTGGTGAAGCTGCGCAAATCTGAAACTATCAACATGTCGGAATCTAAAGTTAGATTCAAAATAATATCTGGAATGATTCTCAAACTATTTGATTCCGAATTTTGGATATATATCCTAGATATCTAATTCTATTTTCCATAAAATTAAGAGGTTCATGATTTCGACCTTCCTACATCAAGATATAAGAGTTTTGGTGAAGTCGCGCAAATCTGAAACTATCAACGTATCAGAATCTAAAGTTATATTCAAAATAATATCTGAGACGATTCTCAAATTTTTTGGTTCCAAATCTTGGATATGTCCCATATATATAAATATATTTTCCATAAAATCAAGCGGTTCATGATTTCGACGTTCCTACACCATGATATGAATTATTTGGTGAGACTCCGCAAGTCTGAAATTTTCAACGTGGTGGAATCTAAAGTTAGTTTTAAAATATTACATGCGGCTATTCTGAAGGTGTTTGATCCCGAATTTTGTACATCTTTTATATTTTGAATTCTAGTTTCCAAAAAATCAAACGGTTCATAATGTCGATGTTTCTACACCAAGATACGAATAATTTGATGAGACTGCACAAATCTGAAATTGCCAGCGTGGTGCAATATAAAGTTGGTTTTAAAATGTTGTCCGGGACAATTCTAAAAGTACATTTTTTTAAAATTTTTCGTTACGAACTTTTAAAGGTGGTCATCTCGAACTTTTAAAGGCATTCTGATTTTTAAGTTCTTCGTTCCAAACTTTTAAAAGGCGTATGTTTCAAACTTTCAAAGGTGCTTGTGAAGGTGCTTGCGACAAACTTTAAAGAGTCTCCACCACCGACTTTTAAAGATTTCTACCACAAATTTTTAAGAGCCTTCATTGCGTGGTTTTAAAGGTCTTCACGAGCTTTTAAGGATCTTTATGCGAACTTTTAAGGGTCTTCGCCGTAAATTTTAAAGGTCTTCATCGTGAAATTTTATGGTTTTCCACCGTAAATTTTGAAGGTCTTCACAAGCTTTTAGGGATCTTTATGCGAACTTTTAAGGGTCTTTGCCACAAATTTAAAAAGTCTTCATCGTAAATTTTTATGGGATTCACCGCAATTTTTAAGGTCTTCATCGCAAACTTTTAAGGATCTTCGCCACGAATTTTTAAAGGTCTTCATCGCGTGCTTTTAAAGTCTTCACCGCAAACTTTTAAAGGTCTTCGCTACGAACTTTTAAAGATCTTGACCACGAGATTTTAATGATCATTGCGGTCTTCGCCACAAAGTTTAAAGGTCTTCATCGCAAACTTTTATGGTTTGCTGCAACAAATTTTAAAGATCTTTATCACGAACTTTTAAAGGCCTTCGCCTCAAACTTATATAGGACTTCGTAGTTTTATGAAGTTACTTCTAAAAAAAAAAGAAAAAAAAAGAGAGACAATAGAGTAAAACAAAGAAGAAAGCACAAGAAAAGAAAAGGAAATTACCTTCGCGTCAATGCTCCCAAATCGTCAAAAGTAGACTCAAACTGGTTTGCAAACGCTTAAAGTGATGCAAAGGCGCTGGTTGAAAGTGAAGTGCCGATGTGGGATCAAGCGCATGAGGTGGCTGCTACAATTATTTTACGTATGAGATTCGTCTGGTTACACAGTGACAATCAATCCAAGTTGGACTCTAATTGTTGTAATAATTGCAAAGTTAAAATTGTGTTACAATGAGGAGTATGTGTCAGGCGGAAATTTTCATATTGAAATAACAACTTTCAATATTTTGTTGTATCCCTATTAAATTAAAAGGTCATTATATTGTTTAAATAATTGACCGAGTGTACACATAACAATTGATTTGTGTTCTAAACTGGCCTAAAAGCCAAATTTGATAGACCTCCGATACTTCATTACCCGTTTGCAGTTTTGACAAGTCTGCACCTCAACGAGTTTTGAAGTAGGGGGCATTTGTAGGAATATAAATTTTATTAAAATTAAATCAATAAAATAATTTGGACTATATTTTAAATTCGAGATATATTGGTCCAAATAAATATTATGGGCTAATATAATTTAATTAATTATATAAGTCCAATGTATATGGATTAAATAAGTAAGTCTTAATCCATTGGGTTAGCCCATTTAATTGGGCTACAAGTGATGAACCCACTTCATTAGGCCCAATATGCCATCTTCCTAGAGGCCCAATTTGGTGCCACGTGTCAAATGACGTAGCGCGCCTAGTCAAACAGAAGAGCCAATGGGATCATGCCATGTGTCAAAATGACAAGGCACGCCAAGTCACATTAAAATGCCAATGAAATTGCGCCACATATGCAAGTGACATGTTCTGGCCAATCAAATGCGGCCATGTCACACTTTAATTTGATTGGTCGGAAAGAGTTTGTCCTTATCACAACTCTTCCCTCCCACAACTCTAGAATCTTATGATTTTGAGGGAGTTTTTCTTTTTCAAGTGGTATGCTGTAAGATTTTTGTACCTTAATTTGATATAAATTGAAAATATCAGATATATATTTTTTGGTTAACAACAATTCATGCTCCCTTTTTATTTTTATCTCATGTAATGTTATTTCTAAAGCGATGAAACAATGCGAAACGACAACCTATCACTTCATTGGGTGAAGCCATGTGCTTCTGGCTTCATCGAAGTGTGCGTTTCAAACAACTAAGCGAAAGGTGAACTCAACAAGGGATTGTCAATTTTTTTAATTCAATTTTAAGAAGTTGGACTAATATTGACCAACCAAAATTAAAAAGAAATTGGATTAATATTGACATTATAGCATATTGGATACTGAAATTATTTTAATTGCTATTTGATTATTATCGTGCTAAATTCATATATGTTTGATAATTTTTTAATGTCTTTTGTTGTGTGATTTACTTAAAAAAAAAGGTGTGGTTCACTTCTCCTTTTTTGAACCATAACGCTCTTGTGCGCTTTTAGCTTTTAGAGACATCGACCTCATAAATCAATTTAAGTCAAATACATAAGCAACCCCTTAAAGTTGGCGCTAATTTTTATTGTGACACTTAAATTAAGGCTTGTTCCCCTCAGACACTCCAACTTCATACACAGTGTGCCTAACCACTCATGTTGAGGTGGCATAAGAAGTGATTTTCAGTTGATATTGAGCGCGTGAAAGTAAAAGAAAGAAATTTATTGACTTTGAAAAGGAGGTCAATTAAATGAGTACTAACTCTCTTCTATTACTTTGTTGTACCGGGTTAACAAGAGTTGACCCTCTTTATTCACTACAGTCCCGGAACAGAACAATCTTGTGTCATAAGAAAAGCTATAATCCAAATCGATTTTTTTTGATTGGCTTCATCCCGAACGTCCCATTATTGATGGGAAAATCTGTTCGGAAAGAGATATTTATTAAATAATAAAAGCGGCATTATCCCTAAACTTTAATAACACATAAAGAAATCATGCAACACAACTTATTAACTACTTCTCATAACCCTTTTTTTTTCCTGTTTATATATAATTTTTCCTTTCCTTTTTCTTTTCTCATTTAGTATTTATTTTTTCAAATAATTGTTTTTCTATGGAGGGGAAGCTACTTGTAACGATCTAACCGGTTATTTTGTGTAATTGAGCTTCATTTTCTTATTTGATGCTTCTCGAATATTTGTTTGTTATTTTGTGACTTGCGGGGATGGTTGATTTGGTTCGGGGAAGGTTTGAGAGTGAATTGGAATATTTACTTCCATTTTGGAAAGCATAAGTTGTTAGAGTTGACCAATGTTTGACTTTTAAATAAATAATCTCGAATTAGTGATTTGATGGTCCCAATAGGTTCGAATGGTGAATTTAGATAAGGGCTATGTTTGGACTTAAAGGTTCCTATAAGGTTTTGGCCCTTTTCACAAAAAGGTGACAATTTAAAGAATTGGAGATTTGTAGGTTTGATCGATAGTTGACTTCGATGTTATCAGATTTTGATTGGTATTCCGGGACTTTTGATAGGTTCATTTAATTGAATGAAAATTGTCTGTAAAGTTTGGTTGGAACCCTGAATATTTAGGCATGATTTGTACGTGTTTGATGAAGTTGAAAATTTTGAAAGTTAAGAGAAGGATTTTGATCTTCGTTTTTTGATTTCTATGTAACTTGTAGTGTTTTGAGCATTTTAATAAGTTTGGAAGGTATTAGAGCTTGTTGGTATGATTGGAAGGGGGGGGGGGGGGGGGGTTCCAAGGGGCTCATATGTATTTCAGAATGGCGTCAAACCATTTTAGGATGTCTTGGTGGTGCTGGTGCTGGTGTGTCGCACATGCAGTGCTTATTGCGTAAGCGATGCCTTTAGCGCACCTGCGAGGATCACATTTGCGGAGATATAAGCGTATCTGTAAAGATTAGTTGGGCAAGCAGCGCCGCACCTGTGGAGGTGTCTGTCGCACATGCAGTACCGCATCTGCGGTAGATGGACTACAGATACAAGGTTGGTCTAGGGGCTGGAGTTTCACAAAAACGAGCATGGGATCATAGAAGCGATGTTGTAGAAACGAGGTTATGGGCTGCAAATGCTAAATACCTAACAACATTGTTATATTTTGGGGATTAACTCATATTTTACTATTTGAGTTTTGGAGCTCGGGAAGAGGCGATTTTGAAAGGGATTTTCACTACTACTTTGAGGGTAAGTGATTTCTACTTGATTTTTATTATATATCTTATTTTCCCATGGATTTATACTTTTTAATCATGGAACTTTGAAGAGAAATTTGGGGATTTTGTCTGCAATTTAAGAGAGTGTAATTTGGAGATTTGAGGATCGATTTGGACGCGGTTTTGAAATCTAATCACATATTTAGACTCGTGGAATTATGGTTGTCGGAATATACCCCTTGATAATGTGGGTTCAGGTTGAGTTTTGTTGAGTTTTAGGAATTTAATTAAAGATTGAAGTTTTATTGTTTGAAATTAATTCCTATAACTTTATTTGACGTTATTGAGTTGTATTTGACTAGATTCGAGTAGTATGAATGGTGATTTGAGAGGAAAATCTATTTTGGAAGGTTGAAGTACCGGGTGGAGTTAAGTCTCTTGTCTATCCTTGTAAGAGGAAATTCTCTCCGTTGGTATTCTATTTGCTACGTGTTGCTTGATTTAGGAGCCACCTATATGTGAGGTTACGAGCGTAAACATAGCTAGATGATGACCATATCTGATAGAGTTTAGTTTATGATTATGCCTTGTTTAGACTATGTGAACTTATTATCTATGTTTCATTGAATCTATGACTACATGATAACTCGTAATTGTAACTTAGAAGTATGCTTAAGGTTATACCTTCATGAATTTGGGCATAAATAATCATTTTGCCATATTGAGCTTCCTTGTTAAGCCGTAGTCATATACTTGTCCTAATTGCTTTATGATTTGGTGGTTACATGGCTTAAACTATTCATGTTAAACATTATAAAAAGACTGTTGAGTGTGAAATTTCTTATTGAATTATTCAAATAATTTTAAGTACATGTTTAGGCATAAACATCTTTTAGCTATATGGATTTTTATTCGCATTTCTATTGTTATGATCCTTTGCCTCTTAGTTATATTATTTCGTACATATATTCATGAGTTGGAGAGTTAGATATTACAAAAATTTGAGAATTTTAGCACCAAGGATATGGTGAGCGAATATTGATTTTTGATTATATAGTGGTTGGAATGGGTTGCACACTACAACTGTATTATGAGTGAATCGGATTGCACGTTGCAATGATATTGTGAGTGAATCATGTTGCACACTGCAATAGTATTATTAGTGTATCAGTTGTATGCCGTAATGGCTCTTTAGTATGGATCAGTTCTTGTAGAGTCAGGGAATCACCCATGCTACCTTGATCCCTGTGAGTGCAGACATCCAGATTGATGCTAGTTTTTGATACTTGGCCAATGTCAGATATATCGATTGTACAATAAGGTTTGGTATTGCATTATGAGCATGCATTGGTAATCTAGACTCATGTAGTGGATCTTGTATATATATGAATATTGACTGATTCACAACATGTTTATGAACAAATTGAGATAAATGATAATGTAACCTATCTCTTGTCTAAAAAGCATGCTAAATTTCAGATTTATTGTGTTCCTACTAGTGGACTTGATTTGTGCTATCATGCTTTACTCTATGCTCTAATTATGTTTCATATGTTTATTGAGTTGTTATTAAGTATCAATGTTGACCCCTTGCTACTACTTCTTCGATGCTAGAATTGATACATACGGGTACCGTAGTTTTGTACTCATACGATAATTTTGTATTTTTTTGTGCAGGTTCTGAGGCTGGTGTTAGCGGTACTCTTTGAATTGAGTAGGAGTGTTTTCTTGGAGACTTTGTGGTGAGATGTCTTACTTGATCCAATCTGTAGCTCATGGAGTTCCTCCTCCCTATTCATTTACATCTGTGTATGTATTTCATTTTTGGATAGATGTACTATTTACTTGAGATATATACTCTTGTTTAGATGCTCGTAATGATGATGTGACACCAGGATTTGGAAGAGTTTGTAAGACAGTTATGGTGTGTTCCGAACCTGTCTAGGATTGATGTACTTTTGATATTAAGTTATGACTTATCACACCTTGATATTTATATCATGAATCAGTTAATAACTTAGTAATTGAATTCTATTATTGTTGTAGAGTGTTAGCTTGATTAGCGAGCGAGTTAGGCGCCATCACGACCTTTGGTGAGATTTGGACCGTGACAAGTTGGTATCAAAGATCTAGGTTCTAAGGGTCTCACAAGTCACGAGCAGGCCTAGTTGAGTCTTATGGATCGATATAGAGAAGTTAGTATCTATCTGCAAGACGCTATAGAGCTTTAGAAAACTTTCCTTTTCTTGATTATATATCGTGCGTTGATTATTGTTCGAGTCTAAATCCTCTCCTTCACTCTCTCATATATAGTGAGAACACGCACTTCAGCAGCGGCAGGCGATATAGGGGCAGTACCACCGGTCATTTTATTATGAGGAAGAGTCTGAGGTAGGGACAAGGCTTCCATTAGGGGCGCGCACAATGGAAGCCAGGGGCAGAGGATTAGTTTATTGATGATCTTGTTGAGGCTCCAGTGCTAGCTCAACATTCAAAGGGTTTTGTGGATGAATTGGTATTTTAGGAGACCATGGCCAAGATGGTCAGCTTTATCGATGCTTGACTATGGAAGAAGTGGTTCCAGTGGTACCATTCACATCTCAAGCTGGAGGAGGAGTTCAAACCTCTGATACTCATGCTCTAGAGAAACCTATTATAGCATCTAGCCCTATGGTTATGCCTACTATGTATTCTAATGAGAAAAGGAGGATGAAGAGTTTCTAGAGGTTATATCCTCCATAATTTGAGGGTGGTGCTTTAGCGGACGCCCATGATTTCTTTCCAGATTTCATTAGATGCTTCGCAACTTGGGATTAGTAGAGTCTAAGGGTGGACTTTACTACGTTTTAATTTAGAGGGGTCGCTAGGAGATTGTGGAAGACTTATGAGTCGGGCAGGCCAATAGATTCACCTCCTCTTACTTGGGATCAGTTCTCACATTTTTTTCTTGAGAGGTACATCCCACACACCATGAGGGATGAGCTGAGAGGCCACTTGAGCATCTCTTGCAGGATCACATGACTGTGACTGAGTATGAGGTGAGATTAACAGAGTTATCTCGTCATGCTACTATCTTGATCCCCATTGAGGCAGAGATGTTGAGGCAATTTATTGAGGGCTTAAATTATAGCATCATAATTTCTATGGCTCGAGAGTCAGAGATTGGGACTACATTCTACCAGGCCGTGGAGATAGCTCGGAGGAATGAGCATATTCGTATCCATAGATGAGAGGCTATAGTGAGAGAAAAAGGCCTTGTCATTTTGGTAGATTCAATGGTACCTCTGGAGGACGGGGTCGGTTTAGTAGAGGCCATCATGGTAGGATAGTTCATTCTACAAAATATGTAGCTCGTAGAATAGTGGCACGATCATACTTCAACACTCCATTTATATCACTCAGTGCTCTCCTAATGAGCTCGTACCATGCTCCATTAATTTAGGGTTCTTCCAGTAGGTATTCAGTGCCATTAAGGGCAAGTTCAAGTTCAACAGTCATAGTCAACTAGTGGTTGTTGTGATTATGGAGAGCTTGGTCATATGAAGAGGCATTTCCTTAGGCTTGTTAGGGGCACTCGCAACTCAGAGATTTTGATTTTCGTACTAGTTGCTCAGTCCCTGCCTAGTTAGCTAGAGGGGGTGGACATGCAGCTAGAGGTTGTCCTAGAGGATGGGTCCAGGTTGGTGGTGGTAAGACCAATGGTGGTCAGGCTCGTTGCTATGCTTTATAAGGTAGACCCGAGGTAGTGGCCCAAATCCAGTGATTACAGGTATGGTTTCAGTCTGTCTTGGAGATATTTCTATGTTGTTTGATCCAGGGCCACTTATTCATATGCGTCATGATATTTTGATCCTTATATGGATATGAGTCGTGGTTCTCTTGATATTCATGTTCATGTATCTACACCTATTGGTGATTCTATTGCGGTGGATCATGTATATCGGTCTTGTGTGGTTATCATTAAGGGTTATGAGACTAGGATTGATATTTTTTTACTTAATATGATCAACTTCGAGGTAATTTTAGGTAATAGATTGGCTATATTCATAATATACTATTCTTGATTGTCACTCCAAGACCATGGCGTTGACTATGTTGGGGTTGCCAAGGTTGGAAAGAAGGTGTTCTCTTGGTCATACCCCTAGTAGGGTGATTTTGTTTCTGAAGGCTCAACAGATTACTGAGAAAGGTTGTTTGGTGTGTCTGGCCTTTGTTAGAGATACAAATGCTGAGACTCCTACTGTTGATTCAGTCCCAATAGTGAGAGAGTTTCTAGATGTGTTTCCTGCGGACCTACCAGTTATACCTTCCGATGAAGATATTGATTTTGGTATTGACTTGGTGCCTGGTACTCAACCCATATCTATTCCACTGTACTGTCTGACTCCAGCCGAGGTGAAGGAATTGAAGGAGCAATAATATGAGTTGTTAGATAAGGGATTCATCAGGCTGAGTATTTCTCATTGGGGTTCATCTGTGTTATTTGTGGAGAATAAGGATAGTTTTGTGAGGATGTATTTTGATTATAGGCAGTTGAATAAGGTCACTATCAAGAACAAACACCTATTACCTCACATTGATTTGAGGGTATTCTCAAAGATTGATTTGAGATCGGGTTATCACCAGTTGAAGATTAAGGCTTCATACATCCCTAAGACGGATTTTAGGAATCGATATGGACATTATAAGTTTCTGGTGATGTCTTTTGGTTTGACTAATGCTCTGGAAGCTTTCATTTATCTGATGAATAGTGTCTTCCAGCCCTATTTGTGTACATTTTTATTGTATTAATTGATGATATCTTGTTATATTCTCTTAGTAGAGAGGAGCACAAGTAGCATTTGAGGATTGTGCTTCATATTATGAGGGAGAAGAAGTTGTATACTAAGTTCTCCAAGGGCAAGTTTTGGTTAGACTTAGTAGTATTCTTAGGCCATGTGGTGTCCAGTAATGGTATCAAGATAGAGTCAAGAAATATTGAGTCCATTCAGGGTTGGACTAAACCTTTTACAACTAAAGAGATCATGAGTTTCTTGTGTTTGGCTGATCACTATCATCGCTTTGTGGAAGGGTTCTCATATATTGTAGCTCTATTATCCAAGTTGATTCGGAAGGATGCTCTGTTTAGATGGTCTGATGAGTGTGAAGAGACTTTCAGAAGCTCAAGATTGCTTACAACTCCAGTTTTAGTATTGCCTTCAGGATTATGGCTGTATAATGTCTATTGTGATGCTTCATGTGTTAGACTTAGTGATGCATAATGGTAAGGGGATTGCATATGCATCAAGTTAGCTGATGTGTTTGGAGTTGTTTAAGGATTATGATATTACTATCTTGTATCATCTGGGAAGGTGAATGTGGTAGCAGATACTTTGAGTAGAAAGGCGGAGGGTATGGGAAGTTTGGCATTTATTCCAGCTGTCGAGAGGCTTTTGGCTATAGATATTCAAGCCTTGACCAATAGATTAGTGAGACTGGATATTTTTAAGCCTAGTAGAGTTTTTGCTTATGTTGTTGCACATTCGTCATAGTTTGAGCGCATTAAGGCTTGTCATGTATGATGATCCCCATTTTATTTTCCTTAAGGACATGGTGTTGCGAGGTAGTGCTACACAGGTTGTCATTGATTATGATGGTGTATTGCGACTTCAAGGTCATCTTTGTGTTCCTAATGTGGATGTTTTGAGGGAGTTGACTCTTGAGTAGGGTCATAGTTTTCAATATTCTATTCATCCAGGTTCTACGAAGATGTATTGTGATTTGAAACAACATTATTGGTGGCGGAGGATGAAGAAAGACAATGTTGGAAATGTTTCCCGGTGTTTGAATTGTTAGCCGATCAAGTATGAGCATCAAAAAGTAGGTGTTTTGCTTCAGAGGTTAGATATGCCGGAGTGAAAATGAAAGCGTATTACTATGGAACATTGTGGTAGGATTGCCATGGACCTTGAGGAAGTTTGATATTTTTGGTCCATTTTGGACAAATTGACCAAGTATGCACATTTTATTCTAGTCATGACTTCTTACACTTCTGAGAGGTTGACTCAGATCTACATCAGAGAGATTGTCCATTTGCATGGCGTGCCTATTTATATCATATCAGAGCGAGGCACGTAGTTCACATCGTACTTTTTGGAGGGCTGAAGGTGGAGTTTAGTACTGAATTTCACCCGCAGATGGAAGGGCAGTTTGAGTGGACTATTCAGATCCTTGAAGATATGTTGATAGTCGGTGTTAATGATTTCAGAGGTACATGGTATTAGTTTATGCTATTAGTGGAGTTTGATTACAATAATATCTACCAGTATAGAATTCAAATGGCTCCGTATGAGGCCTTATATAAGAGGTAATGTCATTCTCGGGATGGTTAGTTTAAGCTTGAAGAGGCTAGGATGTTGGGTACAAATTTTGTTCGTGATGCTTTGGAAAGGGTGAAGTTGATTCAGGATCAACTTCACCTAGCAAGTCCAGGCAGAAGAGTTATGCCTATAGGAAGGTTCGCGATGTGGCTTTCATAGTGGGTGAGAAACTTCTTCTTCAAGTTGTGTCTATGAAAGGCGCGATGAGATTTGGGAAGAAGGGCAAGTTGAATCCTTGGCATATTGGTCCATTTGAGGTTCTAGAGAGAGTTGGTGGGTGTATTAGATGCTTGTTTTACCATCTAACTTGTCAGGAGTTTATCCGGTATTTCATATTTTGATGCTTCAAAAGTATCATGAAGATAAGTCATATGTGTTAGATTTCAATTCCATGTAGTTGGATGAGAATCTCACTTATGAAGAAGAGCTGGTGATCATCTTGGATAGCAGGTTCGGAAGTTGAGATCGAAAAAATATGCATTAGTGAAGGTTTAGTGGAGAGGTCAGCCGGTCGAGGAAGTGACTTGGGAGACCGAACATGATATGTGGAGAAGATATCCTCACTTTTTTGGCATTCCAGGTATGATTCTTAACTCATTCGAGGACGTTTGTTTAAGAGGGAGAGAATATAACGACTCAGTCGGTCATTTTGTATATTTGAGCCCTGTTTATCTATTTAATACTTCTCGTATGTTTGTTTTTTGTTTTTTTCCTTAGGGAGATGGTTTGATTAGTTCCCGGAAGGTTTGAGAGTATTGGAGCTGTTAGTTTCATTTTGGAAAGTTTAAGTTGTTAAAGTTAACCAAGGTTTGACTTTTGAACAAACGATCTTAAATTAGTGATTTGATTATTCCAATAAGTTCGTATGATAATTTTGGACTGGGTAATATGTTCAAATTTGAATTTGGATGTTCCTAGAAGGTTTTGGCTTTATTCGCCGAAAGTAGGCAATTTGAATTTTTTTAGAGTTTGTATGTTTGATTGATAGTTGAATTCAATGTTATCGGATTTAAATAGGTGCTTAGGGAATTTGGATATGTTCATTTAGTTAAATAAAACTTGAGTGTAAAATTTGGTTGGAATCCAAAATGTATGGGCTAAACTCAGACGTTTGCGAAGTTTGAAAGTTTGAAAGTTAAGAGCAGAATTTTAATCTTTGATTCTTAGTTTCAATGTTATTTGGGGTTTTTTGAGCATTTGGATAAGATATTTGGACTTGTTGGTATGATTGGATGGGGGTCCGAGGGGCTCAGATGTTTTTCGGGATATTGTCAGACCATTTTAGAATGTTTTGGTGTTGCTGGTGCTAGTGTGTCGCATCTGCGGTGCTTATTTCGCAGGTGAGAGGTCGTAGAAACGATACTTCCAGCAGACTTGCGAGGATTGCATTTGCAGAAATGTGGGTGCATCTGTGAAGATTGGCTGGGCAAGTAGGGCCTCTCCTACGGAGGTGTCTATCGCACCTGCAGTACCGCATCTGCGGAAGCTAGACCGCATATACGAGGATGGTCTAGCGAGATTATAGGCCGCATATGCGAAATGCCTGACAATATTGTTATATTTTGACGATTAGTTCATACTTCACTATTTTGAGTTTTAGAGCTTGGGAAGAGGCGATTTTATAAGGAATTTTCACTACTTGAGGGTAAGTGATCTTTACTTGATTTTGTTTATGTATCTTAATTTCCCATGGGTTTATACACTTTAATCATGAAATTTTGAAGAGAAATTTGGGGGATTTTATCTACAATTTAAGAGAATGTTATTTGGGAATTTGAGGGTCGATTTAGACCCGGTATTGGAATCAAATCACATATTTAGACTCTTGGAATTATTAGTAGTCGATATCTATCCCTTGACTCTATGTATGTCCATGTGGGTTCGAGTTTATTTTTGGGGATATGATTAAATATTGAAGCTTTATTGTTTGGCATTGATTCCTATAGCTTTGTTTGACATTATTGAGTTGTATTGGACAAGATTCGAGTTGTTTGGATGTTGATTTGAGAGGAAAAACTATTTTGGAAGGTTGAAGTTTTACTGGGTGGAGGTAAGTATCTTGTCTATCCTTGTAAGAAGGAATTTTCCCCATAGGTGATTTATTTGCTATATGTCACTTGTTTAGGAGCCACATATATGCGATGTGAAGAGCATATATGCGTAGCCAGGTTATGACCATATCCGATAGAGTTTGGCTTATGAATATGCCTTGTATGAGTGGTAAGGCTGCGTACATCTTACCCTCCCCAGACCCCACTCGTGGGAAACTACTAGATTTGTTGTTGTGGCTGTATAACTACGTGATGACTCATAATTATGGCTTAGAATCATGATCAAGGTTGTGACTTGTTGAGTTTGGGCATAATTGGTTATTTTGCTATATTGAGCTTCCTTTTTAAGCTGTAGTCATACACTTGTCCTAATTGCTTTATGATTTGGAGGTTACATGATTTAATCTAACCCTGTTAAATATTATGAAAGGAATATTGAGTGTGAAATTGCTAATTGATTCGTTGAAATAAACTAAATTACATGATTAGCCATATCAATCTTTTAGCTATACAAGCTCTTATTTATATTTCTATTGTTGTATGATCTGGTGCCCTCTTAATTATATTATTTCATACTTATTTTTCATGAGTTGGAGAGTTAGATTTGGCACTAAGGATATTGTAAGAGAATATTGATTATTGATAATATTGTGTTTGGAACAAGTTACACACCGCAACGGTCTGATGTGTGGATTAGATTGCATGCAACAACGGTAATATGAGTTGATCAAGTTGTTCGCTGCAATTTTTTGTTATTAGTGGATTGAGTTTCACGCTACAACGGTGCTTGGATATGGATTTGTCACTCTCGAGTCATGTGATTACCCATGTTACTTTGGGGCCTGTGAGCACAACACCCAGATTGGTGCTAGTTTTGGACACTTGGCCTGTGTTAATGATCATGCCCAACTCTAGTCCTAAAAAGGATAAGCGGTCGCTACAAATATAATCTAGTCTAAGAGTCCGAAGTCGAATCCCATAGAGAACTAAGATTTAGCTACAGTTGTTCACTATCACTAAGAAGACAAGCTCGAACAATTCCTAAGTTATAAATATTAAGATTCTTATATCTAATTAACTAACAAATTAAAGTAGTAGATTAACAACTAGAGATACGAAGGGTTGAAGAAAAGATTAAGGAGGTCTAGAGTTATGATTTCCCTAATTGTCAGAATCCTTCCCGCTGCGTCTTTTGTAATTTTGCCTAATTATTCTCTACTGAACGTGAGTACTTTGGGTATCATAGCTCTCTCTTGAGCAACTACCACAATGTACTAGACGTATTCTCTGTAAATACGCTTGGTCTAGCACTAATTCACCACTCACTACGATTGTACCAAGGGTTTTTATCTCTAATCCAGCCTTTAAACCCTCCGTATTGATCTCTCACATACGTTAGGAGTGATGTTTCTCAAAAACTACCTAAATATGTACTCTCTCTCAAGCAACACATACTAAATAGGTACGGTCAATTGATGGCTATTCAATCAACAACATTAAACACGTAGTTGAACAAGTAGAGAAATGCAACAATTCAATTATATAAAAACATAACAAGAACTTTTCCTCCAAAAGGTTCCATCAAAACCCTAGATAAAAAATTAGCTATACATAATAGTATGTAAAACTACAATACTAAAATTCATAATAGGTAATGGAAATAGGAAGAAGAAAGTGAAAAACTCGTAGAAGAATTCTTTGCCTTTCTCCTAGCGTGTTCTTTTCTCCATAGGTTTAATCCCCTCCCAAAAACTCCCCACACTTCTAGACATGTTTAGGAGAATGTATAGGTTAGGGTTGAAGTCCTTGGGTCCAAATCCAGGTCAGAATTTTTTAATTCACGAACTTTTGACCAACGGGCTAAAGACCTCGCGAGGCAAGGGTTTATAGCATGGCCAACCTGGCTATAGATCTGGCTACGCTTGGCCTATAGCGCAGTCAAGCTGGTTACAGAGCTTGATACGCTTGGCTTGTAGCCAAGCTTGGGTACATTGTGTTTTTTTGCTCTGTTCTTACATTTTCGTCCTATTTTCGTGAAACTTTCATCTTTCTTATGATGCTCCTACACATAAAGCAACATAATTTAGCTCAAAGGTCGCACAATTAATCACTAAACCAACAAAATAGGGCCACTAATGTACTAAAAATATAGCATTTTGGCCAAACATTAGTTGGATATATAGATTGTACAATGAGGTTTGGTTTTGGATCATGAGCATGCATTGATAGCCTAGACTCATGCAATGGCTTACACACACACACACACGCACACACTCACACACGCACACACACATTCACACACACACACACACACACACACACACACACACACATATATATATATAAAAGAATTGAGATAACTGGTCTTGTATTCTATCTCATTTAAGATTTATTGTGTTCCTACTGGTAGTCTCTAATTATGTTTCTTATGTTTATTGAGCTATTAGTACATGTAAATGTCGACCCTTCATTACTACTTCTTCGAGGCTAGAGCCGAGTACCATATTTTTGTACTCATAATATACTTCTGCACATTTTTGTGCAGGTTCTGAGGCTGGTGTTAGCGGTACTCTTTGAGCTGAGTAGGAGTGTTATTTGGAGATTTTGTGGTGAGCTGCCTTACCTGATCCGATAGCACATGGAGTGCCCATTTCCTACTTATTTACATCTATCTATATATTTTTATTTCCAAACATATGTTGTATTCACTTGAGGTTATGTACTCTTGTTAGATGCTCGTGACAATGTTATGACATCAGCTTTTGAAGAGTTTGTGAGACTGTTGTGGCCATGTTTAGACCTTTTCTAGGTTCACGTACTTTTGATATTGAGTTATGAATTATTCCGCCTTGCTATTTATATCATGAATTAGTTAATAGCTTAATAATTGAATTCTTTATTGTTTCTGATTGTTGGCTTTCTTAGCAAGCTAATTAGGCATCATCACGATCTTTTGTAGAACTTGGATCGTGACACTACTGGTGGCTCAAGGATGGGGCAGTGGAAACGAGATGATGGCGAGGAGGGATGAGACTTGTCTACCATTGTAGCATACTATGCGTTTTTACTTCACAAAGTATCTAATTTGTTTCTTAAATCACCACCAACAACACATTATTCATTAATCCTCCAACATCTATATTAACCACAATAATGCTGAACACATAAACCATGGAACACAGTTACTGAAACACTTGTTGTTTAACCAAAAAATAGTTTTTGTTGTCAAAGTTAATATTAAAGAAAATCGGGTTTTTAATAATCAAATTTACTTCAATTTTCCAAAAATGCGAGAATAAAATAAATAATTGAAATGATAAATGGAGGAAATAAATCTTATTGATGATCAAATATTTTATCCCAGAATTATGGATTGGAATCTTCAATCAAGTAAAAGTAAAAGACTGATTGTATATATTTGAGAATATTATGATGATCGTACAAAATAGGGTAAGGGTCCTTATATAAGGATACACAGTTGTAAGGGTTTTCCATACTTAATTATTACCCGTTACTAACATTAGTTGCATTAATTGCCCGTTACTAAATCTACTCGTAACGGTTACGGTAATAACAAGTGATCGCATATAATCGGAGATAATGTTGATTCCCTTTCCATATTTATAACTGATTCATGAATCTTCCCCTTTTATGGTCTTCATGCATCTCGTGCCTATTTCTTCTTTCCCGGTTGTCACGTACGGTTCCTTCTTTCATACATCCCGTGGGTATTTTAACCGTGCCTCATCATCCTTTTTTGTTGACCCAATATAGATGCCACTTGTCATCATATTATTCATCAAAGTGTCATGTCTATTTTTCACCAATACTGATAGTTCTCCCACTTTCTAAATATCTCAACTGAATATTCGGGAAGTGGTAAGTTCATTTATGGCGGGTATGTCTTGCCGCCTCTTCCCAACTATCATGATGTTTTCTTCAGAAGTGATGAGACGTATGTCCTTTCCATTTAATGCCCGAGCACGTGTCGTGTTGTAATTGGCTCTGCAGTTTATAATGTATATTTAGGATTTTCTGTGGCTGCATCAGTTCGAAGTGACGGTTCCATGATGACGTTTCATAATGACGATCTTTATTTATAAATATTGCATCACATAGAACTTAAAATTTTCTTCTTCTTTCTTACATTCATACTCCAACTCCTTCTACAATTTCTCCCTCTCTTTGTGCTTTCACCGTTAAAAGATGTCTTCCCGTTCTTCCAATGCTTTTTCATCACCAGACCCTCATATAGTAGTTATTATTGATGAACTTCCTCCCTCTTTTACCCAGTTAGGAGTAGAAGAGGCGGTAGACTTCGTAGCGTAGGTTCTTTATCAAGCTGTAGCTCTACGCTTCCCAGAAGAATACTGTAAAACCTTCTTCTTCCAAAGAAAGTACTTCGTCAACTCCTAGATCTTCCTCTATAGGTAAAGATCATAATGAATCGGTGCAAGAACCTGTTGTGTCTGAAATTATTCCTCAAGAATTTTCTTTTATATCGGACTGTGAGGCTATGAGAAAATAAGTTTCTTCCTTAGAATCACTTGACCCTGCCGATCGTTACCCTACTTTGATCACTCCTGGTCTTGTTCCCTAAGTTCGGCGTGAATACAACTGGAAACCTAATATCCTTGTGGTAGCTCCTAGTGCTGAAGATCGAATAACCTCTTATCGTGAATGCTATTCATTTGTTTACACCTACCCTTTTACCTTAGGCTTCAAACCACCTATCGACCCAGTAATCCTTGAGTTTTGTCGTTACTTCAATATATGTCCTGGCCAAATAGGTCCGATAATGTGGAGGGAAGTAGCTTGCCTTCGTTATCTGTCAAGCTTAGTTTCGGCCCCTTTAACTTTTCAACACTTACTCCATTTCTATTCCCAGAAGCTCTTTCACGAAAGTGTTTTTCCACTTGTGGCGAGAAGCAAAAGAGTTTTAGTCAGCCCCGAGGATGATTGTGACCATGGATGGTACGCCTGTTTTGTGGATATTCCCTCGTGATATTTAATGAGTGATGAAAACATGACTTTCCTTGAGAAGTGGAACTTTGCACGTGAGTTTTTTTCTTACTTTTTCCGCTTCTCTTAGGATTTCATTTTTCTCATGCGCATTTTTTATTTTATAGCAATCATGGAAATTTTTAGTGAACTTCCTGAATTTCATGATTGGGTAGAAAAAATATTGATCACAGGTCTTATGGAACAAAGATCTTGGAAATTCCTCTCCCAAACGTTTGGGTGGAAAGTGAAAACCCATGGTATTCTTTCATTACCATGAGTTTTTCCTTATTGTATCTTCTTTTACTCTAATTTTTGCTGTTGTTTCTAGGAATTGTTGTTCGTGGCATTTATCCCGCTACTATTCCTACTTCCAGGCTTTCTGTCAGCACTGCACAAAATCATATTCTGAGTGTGTCCTCTTCAAAAAGGAAGAACACTGAAGCCCGTGACTTTGAAGAAAAAGATGATGATGAAGATGTCTCTCTAGTGAGGAAGCCACAAGGTAGGGGACACATGATTTTATATGATGAAACCATCATTCCTCAAGACCTTCTTTCAGTCTCCATGCCGTTCAAGCTTGTTGATAAACCTGAGAGTGTCCATTTGGACATCTTTGAAGATGCAAATATTGATCATTCTGGTAATCCATACTTAAGTCCCATTGATAGACTATTCGCCCAAGGATTTGGGGTGATGAAGATTTTGGCCCTGTTTCTTAGGAGCCACCTCTTCCTGCCCTTCTAATGACCCTCGTTGCTCCTAATATTAATCCTTTCATCTCTTCTACTACCACACCCCCGGGTGCTTCTGTTACCTCACTGTTTCTATCCCTCGTGAAGAAGTGGGCCCTTCTAGTGGGAGAAAAGGAATGGAGTAGATTTCGATTGAAGTCCATGATAATAGGAACTTATTAAAGAATTCTAGATGGGTTGCGATGTGGTTGAAACCTTTAATCGGCCCTGTAGATAGGGAAAAGCTCGAGTGTCACAGCTCTTTAACTTTAATGAATGATGTTATTCATTCTGCCCTTAAGGTATACTTCTCTTATATATTTTCTCCTTCTCTTATAAGTTTGTAACCTTTCTACCTTATCTTTATACATATCAATTTAACAGGTACGAAGTTGATGAGAAGAAAATCTTGGACCGAACAGTAAATGGAAGAGGTGCGTACATAGGCTAACAACTGGAGGGAACAATTTGAAAGCTTTAAACTTGTAAAATAAGCCTTAGTATAAGGAAAAGAGACTTTGTAGTAGCAGCTCAAAATTACAACTGCTGAATTGGCTGTTTCGAAGGCTTCTACCAATTAAGTTGAAAAAGATAAGGATGGACTGGAATCCTCCTTTCCTGAGTAAATTTCCAGGGCTACTGAGGAGATTAGGAGCCTAAGGAACTTTTAAATCAGAAAGAGTTGTACGCTAGTGAAATAATTCAAATGCTTACTCAAGCTCAAAACAATCTTTGTGACTCTTCTGATAAAGTTAGGTTCCTTGAGGATACTACTGAACCCTTTAAGGCATCATATGAATCCTCAGAAGCTTAAAAAGAAGACATGAGGCCAAAGATAGAGCACCTAGAGAAAGATTATGAGGTTCTCGAAGACAAACTAACACTTGATGTTAGCTGGGGTTTTCTATACACACATATTTAGACTTTGATCGAGGCCAACAAGGAGGGTTTTGAACTCGAGGTTGAGATTGAAAAAGCTAAAGAGGCAATTGATAAGACTTAGCAACGTCAAAGTTTTTCAACACCCGAAGACGAAAGTTCCAAAGGTGATGAAGACTGCCCAACAGCTGACCAAGCCGATTCCCAACCTTCGTCTTCTCAAGTTGATCCTTCCACCCCTAGTGATGATGATCCTTAATTATTCACCCTTCACCTTAGAAATTTACTTTTGTTAGTGTTTATGAACGTTTTGATTTTGCCTGAAGTGGATTTTGGGAAACTTTTCCTTTCCTGTTTTTGGGATTTTAATGCTAATATTATTTCATTGCATATCTTATATTATGCTTTTTGCTCTTTACATATTCCATGTATTAATATGCACGAGCTTTTTCTTGTTTTCTAAAAGAGGGCCCTTTTATATTAACAACACTAACAAAGATGACGTCTCATCTTCATATTGGTGCAAAGATACGAAACATGAAGTAATTTGAAGAAGTTTTATCTGAACTTTCAAACAAATATTTATGTACAACATTTTCATAACTCCTTTCTTTATATCACGTTTACAAGTACGGTATGTTTACCCCGTGACTAAATTTATGCCCTAAACTAAAAGCTCGTTGGAGTTTTCTGCAGGTTCTTGAACTCTTTACCTCCCAAACCTTCTGCGAGCTTGAACATTTAACATTTATTTAAGGTTTTTACTTTGGATAAGCTTTGATTTCGTGATGTATGGATTATTCCTTTGTGTACTTCTCCATATGCATAGGCCCCTAGTGTTTGAGCATTAAAGCATGAAATCTCGAACACTGGATCAACTCATTACTCAGGTCCTTTCCTTGAAAAAGGAAATACACCCGGAACTCGGAGGTAACTTTTTAGATAATGACTGCTTAACCCTTTCCATTAGAATTATTGTAACCTATACCAGAAATAATTAAGTATTCCATGTGTCCTTCGAGTCTAACATCATCATCTGGTAGGGGCTAGCTTTTTTCCTATCACATAAAATGGCTAGTAAAACTTAAATGAACAAAGTAAAAAATGAACTTTTATGAAACTCGACTGTGGGTACTAGCTTCTTCAGAAGTAATACCTCTTCAAGCGAACTACATTCCAATGGAATGGTGACACTTTGTCATCCATAGTTTCCAACTCATACACTCCTTTTCCAGAAATACCTTTAACTTGGTACGGGCCTTCCCAATTCGGATTCAGGTTCCCTGCGTTTGCTGCCTGTGTTGATCAAAATACTTTTTTAAGGACAAAGTCCCTAATATAAAAATATCTTGGGTTTGCCTTCATGTTGTAATATCATTCGATCTTTTTCTTTTGTGCTGCCACCCGAACCAAAGCTGCCTCCCTTCTCTCTTCTGTCAAATCTAAATTTGTACGAAGTTATTCTCATTTGACGCTTCATTTGCATGTGTGTACTTTGTACTTGGTTCTTCTATCTCTACTATAATTAAGTCCTCAGCCCCATAATGAGAGAGAATGGTGTTTCTCCCGTGCTTATTTTTGTCGTTGTTCTGTAAGCCCATAGTACCCCCGATAGCACTTCTGGCCACTTGCCTTTTGATTCTTCTAATCACTTCTTTAGATTGTTGACAATAATATTATTTGTCTACTCAGCTTGTCCATTAGCTACGGGAGGATAGGGTGGTGAAGTAATTCTTTTAATTTTCCAAAATTTTGAAAAAATCAATAACCTTCGCACCTACGAATTGTGGCCCATTATCACAAATAATTTCCCTTGGGACTCTAAATCGACATATTATATTTCTCGGAACAAGTCAATAATTTATGTTTCTCGTATCTTTTTGAAGGCACCTGCTTCAATCTACTTTGAAAAATAATTCGTTAGAATTAATAAAAATAATACCTTTCCTTTGGCTTGAGGTAAAGGACCTACGCTATCCACCCACCACTTCATAAATGGATATGGTGATATAATTCAATGGAGAAATTCTGCTGGTCGATGCATATTATTTGCATATCACTTACACTTAATGCACCTTCTGTCATGACCTAGCCTAGGGCCGCGACGGATAACCGACACTAAGTGACAATCATCACTAAATTTGTTGATAATGTACTAATCATGAATGTAAACCGATAAACTGAACAAGCATAAACATAGCTGATAAGAACTGTATAATATGGAAAGCTGACAAGGCTAACCCAACCTGACATATAAAAACATACTAACTGCACATGTGCATATCTACAAGTCTCTAGGAGTGCTGATCTGAAAAGTTACTGGACAGAATAGGGCTTCATCATACGCAAACTAGCTGACTGTACACACACCAAAAGATAAGTAACTCCAGGAGTAATCAGTGTGACTCTAACAACTGGTGGATGGCCTACTAATGTGGCTCAAATGCTAATCTATTTATACCCTGCACGACATGAAACACAACGCCCTGTAAGGGACGTGAGTACGATATGTACAAAGTATGTAGGGTGGAAAACATATGTAAAGCAAACTAAAGTATGACTGTAAGATGGAAATCTGAATATAAGTTGAAAGCTAAAAAATAGTCTGAACTAGAAACTGATCTGAAATTGAACCGATGTTTAAGTCGAAACTGTGCTGAAACTGAACAACTATCTAAACTGGTACCTGTCTGTTGTTATGGGCTATATCTCCCCAATCAAGTAACTGTGAAACTGAACTAGCCTCATGTATAATAATGCAATGCAAGCTGTAGCTATATACGCATACATAACATGCCTGACTGGCATTATGAGCAATATCTTCCTAGGAGGTAATTATATAATCAATAGGCCCGAATGGTGTTATGGGCTATTTTCCCCAACATATAATCAATAGGCCTCGTTGGCATTATGGGCTATCTCCCCCATCATATAATCAATAGGCCTCACTAGTGTTATGGGCTATATCCCCCAGCATAATCAATGTAAGCATTTATAAGGAATAACACATGTGGTAACATCATATGGACTCAAGAGATCATGAAGGAAACCATAAACGGAATCACAAACGTAATATGACACTCGTCATCTATAATTGGACGGAGGATCCTATCCCCATTTTAGGGAGAAACTATGTATGTACATGAGATACTAAGGTTAATTAACTCATTAGGATCCCTTTATAATCAATTTAGAACCAAGGAACTGAATATTTGTCTAACTCTTCAAATTTCCAAAAGTTTTGGCAGGGTTTCCCCTAAACCTGGATGATCCCCAAAAATAATAGCAAGTGCCACAGTATACACGGGAATGGATGCCTAGCCAAGATTATAACATCTAACTAAAGGAGATCCATGTATACACAATAGTGTCAAACGATTGACAAAATGGAATTTTGAATGTAATGTCGACTCATAGTCGCTAACTTGTGACATGAAAGTCTAAATATGCTTTAGGAATAATCTAAGCATCAAAACATGACAATTAAGATTATACAATCTTAAATTAAGCTATTTGTAATGACCCAATCGGTCGTTTTGAGATCTAGCACATTGTTCATCGGTTAAGGCCTTAAGTAGCTTCACTTCAGGTATTACTATTTGTACGCGTGATCGGAATTGAATTTCGGAAAGTTCGGAGTTAATTTGGAAAGAAAATTCTTATTTCGGAGCTTTAAGTTGGAAGAGTCGACTAAGGTTTGAATTTTGAGTAAACAACCTTGGAATCAAGATTTGAAGGTTCCAATAGGTTAGTATGATAATTTCGGACTTGGGCGTATGTTCGGGTTGAGTAATGGATCACCCAGGAGCATTTCGGCGCTTATTGTGGAAAGTTGGCAATTCGAAGGTTTTAGAATTTACTATGTTTGGTTTGAAGTGGAATTTGGTGTTATCGATGTACATTTGGGGTTCTGAGACTTGTAATAGGTTTGTATCGTGATTTATGACTTGTTCGTAAAGTTTGGCGTCATTCTGGAATGTTTAAGTGTAATTCGGACGCGTTCGTTGAAGTTAGATTCTTGAAAGTTAAAAGGAGGATTTGATCATCGATTCATGTTTTTGGTATTTTTTGGTGTGATTTGAGGCCTTGAGTAGGTTCGTATTATGTTTTGGGACTGGTTTGTATAATTGGACAGGGTCCCGGGGGCCTCGGGTGTGTTTTAGATGTGTTTGGGTTGTATTGCACTCTTATTTGATGTTTCAACGTTGTTTCTTTAGACATAAAGTGTACCATATTGAGAAAAATACCTTTGATTTATGATTGTATTGAACCATTAGATTCTGATCGTAATTACGGTGCCATAGCAACTAGAATCATCGAATTCCGATGTCGTATGAGAGATTTATGCCCATTTCTGCGTCGGGAAAGATTGCAGGTTTCTGGTGCGGACTTTGTTCTTCGCGAACGCGAAGAAGGAATTTGGGTTGAACGCTCAATGCGAAAAGTTTCTCTTCGCGAACGCGAAGGTGTCCGTCGAAGGCGAAGAACAAAAATCGCCTGGATAGTCTTTTAAATGGGCAGACCGAGCATTTTAGTATTTTGAGCTTATCTTGGGTTCTAGAGCTTCGTTTGAGGTGATTTTTGCGACGTTGTTCTCGTCTCAATAAGGGGGTAAATATCTGACCTTATTTTTATGTTTCTCCATGATTATTTCCGTTGGTTATTATTTTTATCCGTGTTTGGATTGTAGCAATTGAGATTTTGAGCCCTAAAATTATGAGATGGTAAACGCTTGATCTGAGGGCCAATTCATCGGCAAAATTGGATGATATTCGGAAAATAAACTATATAAGTTATTTTTAATAATTATTTTCGACAATTTTTGATAATCCGTGCATGTGAACTTAAGGGTTGACTTTATTGACTTTTCGAGCGGAGTTGGGAATCATTATAAATTGTTAAATTTTAAGCATTGGAGTATATTTTGATTGATTTGAACGTTGTTTGACTAGTTTCAAGGTTTGGCTTTGAGTTGAGGTGTTAGAGAGGCGTTGCAGCCGGTCATGGAACTTCGGAGCGAGGTAAGTCTCCTGTATAAACTTGTGAGGGGAAACTACCCCTACGTGACATTTATTGTTATGTGAAACTAATTGTGGGTGCTACGTATGCACGAGGTGACGAGAGTCCGTACGTAGCTAAAACATGTTTATTTTCGGGTAAACTTAGGATTTTACCATGTAATATTTGAATTAATTGAACTTATTTTGTGGGCGAGTTATTTGAGAAACGGTAAAGATTATATCCGTTTTGTACTCATGTACAATATTGTAAACACGTGTCTCGTAATTCGGTAACTTCCTTCCTTTTCTTGTGGAGCGGGTATGTCCAGGTAAACTTAGGATCTTACCATGTAATATTTGAATTAATTGAAATTATTTTGTGGGAGAGTATTTGAGAAACGGTAAAGATTATATCCGTTTTTTACTCATGTACGATATTGTAAACACGTGTCTCGTAATTCGGTAACTTCCTTCCTTTTCTTGTGGAGCAGGCTGAATGCCTTGGCAGTATATAGATGCATCTATGGATCGTGCTGCATGTCCCTCGGCAGTGTACATATTATTCTGGATCGGGCCGAACAACCTCGACAGAAATCGTGCGTTATATCGCTAGTAGTCCGAATGTTCAGGAGATAAACCTTCCACTGATGCCCGCCATTTTATATGGTATTCCTTACTTATTTGATAATGGCACTTGATATATTTCCGAGCTGTTAAGGTAGAATACAAGATTTAGAATTTATGCTTTGAAAGAAGAAGTTGGAGGATTATGTAACTTACAAACTTACCTCATCATTGTCGTATGCCTCATATCTGCTTATGTTTTATTATATTTCTTTATTGGACCTTTAGTAAGTGTCGATGTTGATCCCCGTCACTACTTCTCCGGGGTTAGGCTAGATACTTACTGGGTACGCGTTGATTTACGTGCTCATGCTGCACTTCTACACTAAATGTGCAGGATCTGACAGGTTGATTTGATGATCACCTTGGCGCGTAGGCACACCTGGCGAGTAGACTCTATGTGAGCTGCATTCTAGGCTACGCATCGGAGTCCACTGAGTCCCCATTGCACTGTTTATTTTATCCTGTCTTACTACATTCAGGACAAATGTTGTATTATGATTGTACTCTTTAGAAAATGCTCATACACTTGTGACACCGATTTTGGTGGTTCGTACTGGTTGTTCATTATTGTAGTTCACGTAGTTATTATTTACCATGTAAATTTTATTCTAAAATATTTAAGTAATGGAGATTATGATCTTGAAAGTAGTAAAATGAATAAATAAATTGATAAATTAATGTTGGCTTGCTTGACGGCGGCGTTAGGCGCCATCATGACTTATAGTAGATTGTGGGTCGTGACTGCTTGGTATCAGGGCTTTAGGTTCACTAGGTCTTATGGGTCATGAGCAAGTCTAGTAGATTCTTGCGGATCAGTATGGAGACGTATGTACTTATCTTCGAGAGGTACATGGCTGTTAGTAGAATTTCCCTTCTTGATTCCTATTCGTGCGATTCCCTTGAGGCCTGTGCCTTTATTTCCTTCCTACTAATTCTTATGCGATGTTGAGCGCTCGTGTCAATTGAGCATCGAGGCGTTGTAGTGGTACTGCAGACGTGTCACAGGATGTTGTTTTTCCCTACGTGTTCGAGCAAGTTATTATCGTCTTCTTAAGGAAGGATGTTCTTCTGTTCCAGCTCAGTATATGTATTTTCTATGTTTTCGAGACTGTGCACTGATTTTTGTGATTTCTATGCGTTGCTATCACACAATGTTGGCGGGTGATTGTTTATGTGTCAACACAGTGAATGATCTGAAAGGAAGATTTCTCAGTGCATGATTCAGAAGTTCAGCATTAAATTCCAACAAAGGAAGGGCAATCAGTCTATAGATGTTCAGGTTTGTGTTGATAGAGTAACAAGACTTGGTATTTTCGGGCCTGGTGGAATTCTCAATTATGATGTGGTGTCGTTGTCTTTGTTGAACACATTAAGGTTCACTCATGTTATGGTCTTCTTTGAGTTTCCTTCGGGGAAGGATGTTGGAAGTGGCGCATAAGAACCGGATGTCAGAGATAGCGGTGGATAGCAGTTCAAAATCGAATCGATCTTTCTAATGTTGATGGCTCGAGAAAGATGATCTTCCAGGAGGTTTAGAGTTGGGGGAAATTTATTAGTTCAGGTGGTACAAAGATAGATTTTGATTTGATGCAACATTTGGGCAGTGAAGTATGAGGAAGGACATGGCGGGAAGTGCTTCGCGGTGGTTGAAGTACTAACATGTCAAGTATGAAAAGCAGATGTTGAGAAGTTGCTTAAAGGAGATGGTTTAACCGAAGTAAGAGTGGTAGATTAGCATATGGACTCTGTGGTAGGATATCCACGTACCTTGAGAAAGTATAGAACGGTTTGGGAGTCGTGATGGAATGTGATTTTGTCTACGGATTTTATTTGGAATGATGGTCACTGTACGAAGAAAAATTGAGTATGCAGAAAGGAGTTTACTTGAAATGAAGAACAACGTGAAGATCGATATATCGTTTCAGATGCAATATGACTTAAGTCCGGAAGGCATTGTTGAACTTTCAGTTGATGTCAATGGGGAAGGAACAAACTTATATAGTTGGTGGGAAAGCATGAGCCCAGGAGAATTTATAGATTACGTGGTGTTGTACCCAGTGTAGCATTGTTGGAAGATGTCGGTAAGGAATTCCACAAGCGGGTTATCTCCTGTGAGCAGGTTAGCGGTTGCATGATGTTGATGAAGCTTCTGCGAAGATTTCTACTTACTATCAAGCAGGAGGTCGAACAAGCAATTGTGGTTGATATTTCGGGATGTTTTATGAAAAGTTTAACAGGAGGTTTCAAGAATTTGGCGGGTTAACGGTGCGAGATCATGGTAATTGAGAAGTAGGAATAATTGTGGGCTCTACATTAGGCGATGGTAACTTAAAGCTAAGTGGGGGATCCCCACCGTCTACGATCAGATCGCGTGGTTGTCTGCTTGTGCGGTTTCTGGTTATTGATGTGTTGGTGGATTATTTATGACAAAAAAAATATTAAGAGTAATTCGAGCAATGAAATTGATGAATGTGTGCTATATTTCGCCTTATCGATTCATGCACAGGTTTTGGGAAGACTCAGAGTTTATGCTTCTTGTGGATGTGAAAGGAAAGGAATTCATCCGGTTGTTTCTTTGGGAGTGTTCATGTGCTAATAGAGCGTTCAAGTTTGATCATATTCGGGAACAGGTCAGAGCAAGTGAATCTCAATAGCGGTTCTAGTGGGTTCAAGAATTAAAGAGCAGTGCCTAAAGATTTTGGGTCCGATGTGTTGTTAAGGTTGAACTTTCATAGTGGATTATGAACGAGAATTAGAATGCTCTATGTTATAATTGGGTATGCGATGCAGTATTGGAGGAAAGTAATAAATAACTTCGGATTCGCGGAAGTTCTTGCAAAATGAGTGTACTAGTTGGAGATGCTATTGTGCGCTTGAGAAGGGTATGAGATGAGTCATGGTTAATGAGACGATGTGGTCTCATGATTCGGGTCACTCGAGATGAGTGCAAATTGAGTTCGTTATGTTTTGAATGGAGCTATTATTATTTCTAAGGCAAGTCAAGAGTAAATTGGAAGACGTTGGGTCGGTTAGTAATGGTTGAATCAGCATGATTATGGCAATGATCAGTTCCTTCGGCGTGTTAAGTTATACATGCGGTTTGTGGTTGTACGTGCAGGTTTGACATCCACCAAAATTTGATTGGTTTGGGAGGTATTTGATTCAAATGGCGTTGTTGTGTAAATGGATTTCGGAAGAAATATGGCGGTTTAGACCACGACTTGAGGTTTGTATTTTCTGCGCTTATGGGAATTCGGTTGCGTGTTACAATGGTTCTTCTGAAATGAGTTAAGTGAAGGGTTTCTAGCTAATGGAGTGTTTATTATACTAGTAGTTCAGGGGTTATGATGAATTCTGGTATTCTCACGTAGCGACATGATAGGTGTAGTGAGCGACATGGGAATTTGAAGGTTGAGGATCAAGGTTGCAGTTCTGTGTTGATAAGAATGTTACAAGCTCGCATGAGCAGGGAAGATTTCAGATGTTTAGAGCAAGTTGACATTTTCTTTGGTGTCACCTGAGAACGACGTTCTGTGTAAGAGGCTTGGTGTATTGATTTGCGGATTCTTGATTTGCTTTACAAAATTAGTATGGTTGGTGGTATGGGTAGCGGACCTTGCTACCTGGGCGGAAGGTTGTGGGAGCGTACCCACAGGGAGATCTGTATAATTGTGACATGTTAGTCACTTGATTGTTAAAGATGGAAGACAAGTATGGAGGTTATGGTAATATCACAAATGCGAGAGTTTACGCTTGAGAGGCATTCTATTCCTTGAGCTGTGGACCGTCTAAGTTTGTTCCAGATTTAAGGTTGTTCTGATTTGTCATAAAAAGGTTATTATGGATCCTTGAAAGGTTATTAGCCTATTATGGTATGATTAGAATCGGCTTGAGGTCCGTTGATGGGTCTGAATGTAAATGTGTGCTCTACGTCAGGTCGGATGTGTTCGTTCGTCTTAGCATTGCTTACGGAGGAGTTGTCGGGCATTGGATGTTATTCCCGTCATCAGCTATTCCATGTGGATCTCTATTGTACGTTATATCTCTAGTAATCTGAATGTTCACGAGATAAACCTTCCACTGATGCCCGGAATTTTATATGGTATTTCTTACTTATTTGGTAGTGATACTTGACATTTTTCTCAGCTAATAAGGTAGAATACAAGATTTAGAATTTATGCTTTGAAAGAATAAATTGGAAGATTATGTAACTTATAGACTTACCCCATCATTTCCGCATGCCTCATATCTGCTAAGTTTTATTATATTGCTTTATTGGACCTTTAGTAAGTGTCGATGTCGACCCCTCATCACTACTTCTCCGGGGTTAGGTTAGATACTTACTGGGTACGCGTTGATTTACGTACTCATGCTGCACTTCTGTACTAAATGTGCAGGATCTGACGTGTTCATTTGATGATCACCTCAGCACGTAGGCGCACTTGTCGAGTAGACTTTATGTGAGCTGCATTCTAGGCTACGCATCGGAGTCCACTCAGTCCCTATTGTACTGTTTATTTTATCCTGTCTTACTACATTCAGGATAAATGTTGTATTATTATTGTACTCTTTAGAAAATGCTCATGCACTTGTGACACCGGGTTTTGGGGATTCCTACTGGTTGTTCGTTATTGTAGTTCACGTAGTTATTATTTACCCTTTAAATTCCATTCTATACTATTTAAGTATTGGAGATTATGATCTCAAAAGTAGCATAATGAGTAAGTAAATTGATAAATTAACGTTCGCTTGCCTGACGGCGGCGTTAGGCTCCATCATGACCTATAGTGGATTCTAGGTCTTGGCACTATTAGGATCATATGGGGGTTAGGTATACATAAAAACATCAAAGGAATGGAACAAACAGATGTCCGGATGGCATAAGCCAAATGGGCGATTTGCCCTTTTGTTTTTGTTGGGTTTTGAAGTTCCAACCTAAACTATTTCCTTCTATAATTCACATATGTAATTGAATAATATACAAGGATCCAATAAATGCTGATATTTCCCTTGAACAACCCTTAAAAGATCAAGAAGAAAGGCTAGAACATAGCTAAACCAAATCATGCCGAAAACGAAACAAAAAGCCTATATACCTTTTGTGTTCTTGTTTCCAAACCTTGTTCTCTTTGATCCACACCCTTACTTATGCTTGTATAGATAATAAAGAGCTGACATGCTTACTTAGCCACTAATCTCTTTCCAAATCTCGAGTTATAAGGATAAAGGAGGATGACAAAGTCTTACCTATGTCGTAAGGATCGTGTTGATGTGTTCGCCTCTTGATTTTGAGTTGCGGATGACGGAATTGCTTCAAAACCCTAGGTATGTGCTTAGGATGTCTAGAGAGAGTTTTTAGGTCTGATCTGGGTCGAAATAAGGCTTAGAGAGGAAGTTCACAACTTTATATAGCAAGATAATTCTAAACCGACCTTGTGGGTCCTAAAGGGAGCTGTTTGTGCAGTCTTACAAAAACTTGAATATCTCTCCACTCCGTTGTTATATCGATGAAAGATTTAATTTTTTTGAAACTAGGATCGTAATTCTTCAATTCGATGTGTGGATCACCCCGTAACTCCAATTGAATTTAGATAAAAGCTCAGTAATATGAGACCCAAAGTTTAAGTAAAATTATAAACATAACTTGCGACAGCTTGTGTCGAATTTTGTTTCATAACTCACATGACTTCAAAACATAACACACGACTATAATACAAATAAAATATCTCATAATATCACCTACTTATCATGTTAAGCTCCCTAGTATAACCCCAAATATAGGGGTTATAACATCCACAACTTGTCGATTTTCGATGTAACTTATTTTCTTCGAATCGTTTAGATTCTAAACCTTCCAATCCTCTTGGTGCTTGCAGTACATGATCTTAGATATTTGTAACCTTCAAGGTAACATGATTAACTTACTTTATGTACTTTCAAAGATGATCTAATTTCCGAGCCTACATCAATTGACTTACAACGTACTTTTACATACGAAAACATGGGGTGTAACATTCCCGCCCTTGGAACATTCGTCCTCGAAAGTTGACTAATGTGCTTATCAGTCTCATAACCTACAAATCTTTGAATACTTTTGTGCTGTCCTTTCCGTCTAGGAAATTGTTCTGTGAATAAATCCAAAGGCTAGATCATTCCCCTCTTTAGGCCTCTTTCTCACGACCTGTGGTCGGAATTCTTCCAATCTCGTAATTGTTGCTACCTTTTATCATGTAGCATGTATGATTATGTACTTGTACGTGCGCCTGAGCGACTCTTTTCTCCTTTTCCCTCTCACTTCGTGAATGTATAAAGAACTCTATACATCTATAGGTATACTGAAGTTCTTCGTTTGGTACTTTTTCGAACTTACGACCATTATTTTGTTTCATAGCCTCAGTTATCTTTACTACATCTAGGTAGGTCATATTATACCATAACAATTACTTGGATTTATTATTACTGAGTGTTAGTTTTGGTTAGACTCAGTGTCATTCTTGGGTCATGTAGTATCGAGTGATGGGATCAAGGTAGATCCGAAGAAGGTGGAGGCGGTTCAGAGTTGGCCTAGAACGTCATCAGCTACAGAGATCTACAGTTTTCTTGGTTTGGTAGGGTATTAATGTCGCTTCGTAGAGGGGTTCTCATCTATTGCAGCACCTATGACCAGGCTGACCCAGAAGGGTGCTCCCTTCAGGTGGACAAAGGAGTGTGAGGAGAGCTTTCAAAAGCTCAAGACAGCCTTGACTACAACGCCAGTATTGGTACTGCCTACAAGTTCGGGGTCTTACACCATCTATTGTGATGCTTCGCAGATTGGTCTTGGTGCGGTGTTGATGCAGGACGGTAGGGTGATTGCCTACGCGTCCAGACAGTTGAAGGTGCATGAGAAGAACTATCCTGTCCACGATCTTGAGTTAGAAACTATTGTTCATGCCCTGAAGATCTGGCGCCACTATTTGTACGGTGTTCCTTGTGAGATCTACACTGATCATCGGAGTTTGCAGCACCTGTTCAAGCAAAAGGATCTTAACTTGTACTGAGCTGTTGTTTTCTATGTTTCCTCCTTGTTAAATTTCAGCCTTTACTTGCCGCGATATTTCATTTTGCCTTGCTTTATTGTGTATATGTATATAATCCGGTAAGGCCTTGACTTGAACTCGTTACTACTCGACCGAGGTTAGGCTTGGAACTTACTGGGTACCATTGTGGTGTACCACGCCCTTTTCTGCACATGTTTTTCGCGTGCAGATCCAGATACATCTTACCAGCCTCATCACTAGTGCAGTCGCTACTGCTTACTGGAGACTTCAAGGAACATCCACCCGCGCCTGCAGATCCTCGGAGTGCCCCTCTATCCCCTTATGTTCATTTTCCCTTCTTTCTATAGAGATGATGTATAGAAAAATTAAGACTCCTATTAGTATCTTGCGACTTACGGTGTTACAGGTTTTGGAAATTGTTTTTGTAAATTTCAGAAGTGACAATTGTATATGCTGAGTGGCATTCAGTTGCTTATTAGATAATTGTAATTGTTAGGAGTTAATGTTCATGTTTTGTTTCATTTATGCAAAGTGTTAGGCTTACCTAGTCGTAGAGACTAGGTGCCGTCACGACAACTCATGAAGGAGGGAAATTGGGTCGTGACAAGTTGGTATCAGAGCTCTAGGTTCATAGGTATCGTGAGTCACAAGCCGGTTTATTAGAGTCTCGTGGATCGGTACATAGACGTCTGTACTTATCTTTGGGAGGCTATAGAACTGTTAAGAACAATTATACTTCTTTGATTTCCTTGTCGTCGCGGTGATGCCAGGGATGTGGTTATTGGTGATGATGGGGTCATGAGGATGCAGGGCCGGATTTGCATGCCCAATGTAGATGGACTTCGGGATTTGATTCTACAAGAGGCTCATAGTTCGCAGTATTCCATCTATCCGGGTGCCGCAAAGATGTATCAGGATTTGAGGTAGCATTATTGGTGGAGGATAATGAAGAAGGATGTTGTGGAGTTTGTGGCTCGGTGTCTCAACTGTCAGCAGGTCAAGTATGAGCACCAGAGACCAGGTGGATTGCTTCAGAGGTTTGATATTCCGGAGTGGAAGCGGGAGCGGATCGCCATGGACTTCGTAGTTGGACTCCCACGGACTTCGAGGAGGTTTGATGCTATATGGGTTATTATGGATCGGCTGACCAAGTCCGCGCACTTCATTCCTGTTGGTAGTACGTATTCATCGGAGAGGTTAGATGAGATTTATATCAGGGAGATTGTTCGTTTGCATGGGGTTCCAGTTTCTATCATTTTCGACAGAGGCACTCCGTTCAGGTCCCAGTTTTGGAGAGCCGTGCAGAGAGAGTTGGGTACTCAGGTTGAGTTGAGCACAACATTTCATCCTTAGACCGACGGGCAGTCGGAGCGTACCATTCAGATTTTGGAGGACATGTTGCGTGCTTGTGTGATTGACTTTGGTGGTTCATGGGATCACTTTTTGCCACTAGTGGAATTTACATATAATAACAGCTATCAGTCGAGTATTCAAATGGCTCCGTATGAGGCCTTGTTTGGTAGGAGGTGTATATCTCCGGTTGGTTGGTTTGAATCGGGCGAGGCTATGCTATTGGGCACAGACTTGGTTCAGGATTCTTTGAGTAAGGCAAAGTTGATTCAGAAGCGGTTTCGCACGGCGCAGTCTAGGCAGAAGAGTTATGCGGACCGGAAGGTCCGAGATGTGTCTTTCATGGTTGGGGATAAGGTGTTGCTGAAGGTATCACCCATGAAGGGTGTTATGAGATTTGGGAAGAGAGGAAAGCTGAGTCCCAGGTTCATTGGACCATTTGAGGTACTTCAGAGGGTTGGGGAGGTGGCCTATAGGCTTGTTGTGCTTCCCAGTTAATCGAGTATTCATCCAGTATTCCATGTTTCGATGCTCCAGAAATATGTTGGTGACCCTTCCCATGTTTTGGACTTCAACACGGTTCAGCTCGAGGGTGATATGTCATATGAGGTAGAGCCAGTGGCTATTTTGGGTCGTCAGGTCAGGAAGCTGAGGTCCAAGGATATAGCTTCAGTGAAGATTCAATGGAGAGGCCAGCTGGTAGAGGATGCCACCTGGGAGACCGAGCGGGAGATGCGGGACAGATAACCTCACTTATTCGAGGCTCCAGGTATGTTTCTAGTCCCGTTCGAGGACTAACGTTTGTTTAAGAGGGGGAGGATGTAACGACCCGACCGGTCGTTCCGTGAGATTTACCCTATTTCCCCTATTTCTGCATTTGTTATGTATCGCTATCTTGTTTTTGATGTGTTGGATCAGTTGGTTTGGGTCCAGAGTAGTTATGGTGAGAGTTTAGGCATTTAGCCTTTTAAAGTATCCGAATAGCTGAGAAAGTTAACTGAGAGTTGACTTATTGGTAAACGACCCCGGAATGCGGATTTTATGGCTCGAATAGCTTTGTTAGGTGATTTGGGAATTGGGAGTGTGTTCAGAATATTTTTGTGATGTCCGGAGTAGAATTAGGCTTGAATTGGCGAAAGCTAGTTTGTGGCGATTTCCGGCCGACAGTGGAAAAAAGGCTATCAAGGTCGGAATGGAATTCTAGAAGTTGGAACGGTTTCGTAATTTCATTTTGGATATGTCTGCAAAATTCAGGTTAATTGGAGGTGTTTTGGTTGGTTTCGGCGTAGTTGGCGAATTTTAGGAGTTTCAAAGTTCTTAGGCTTGAATTTAATGAAAATTTGGTGTTTCCGTGTTGTTTTTGGTGTTTCTATGGCTCGACTAAGTTGAAATAATGCTACGGGGTGTGTTGGTACATTTTTTTGGGGCTCCGAGGGGCTCGGGATTGATTTCGGATGGTTGACGGGAAGTTGGAGTGAATTTTGGAAATCTGCTGTGCTGGTTTGCTGGTGTTTTCGCACCTGCGGAAGGGGAGTCGCAGGTGCGGTTGCGAAGGAGCTGAGAGAAATGTCGCAGGTGTGATTTTTGCCTGTGTAGGGAATGGTCCGCAGGTGCGAGGGGTTTGTCGCACCTGCGATGTCGCTGGTGCGGAAGGTGCATCGCACCTACGAAGCCGCAAGTGCGGAAAGGTGGTCGCAGGCGCGAGAATTGGCCAGTTAAGTGAGTCTCGCTGGTGCGCACCCTGGGACCGCAAGTGCGGGTCCGCAGGTGCGGAAATGACTGTGCAGAACAGTATAAAAAGGACCCCTCCGGGAAATTTATTAGTTTTCATCAATTTGCATGCGGGAGGAGTCCATTGAAGGTGGTTTTGAGAGAGAATTTCAAAGTTCTTCAGCAAAGGTAAGTTCTTTGGTTGTTAATCCCGTTCCTATGCTATTTTGTTAAGATTAGGCTTGAAAATTTAAGGATTTGGGTGGGAAAAAGTTGGAAAAATGGGAGGAAAGAATTGGGATTTCTTTTGAGGTTTTGGAATGGCAATTGTGGTCCGATTTTGGTGTTCTTGGTATGTATAGAATCGTGGGAGGACGAGGTTTCTAATGATGTAAAAATTATTGAATTCCGAGATGTGGGCCCGGGGCTCGGGTTTGGCCGAATTTCGAGATTTTTGATTAAATTGATAATTTTCGATTGGGTTGTGTTCCTTGAGTATATATTAATGATGTTGAACTGGTTTTGGCTAGATTCGGAGCAATCGGGAGCCAATTTGAGGGGCAAAGGCATAGCGGACTAGTGTCGCGGCCCGGTAGAGGTAAGTAATGGTCTTAAATCTTGTCCTGAGGGTATGGAACCCCGGACTGCATTATTTTCTCACTGAATTTGGAATGGCGCACATGTCGGATGACGAATATGTGGCGCGTACTGATTTTTGGATTGGACTAGGTCCTCTCCGCGGCAACTAATGAGTTGCATATTTACTCAAAATCTTATGTTAAATTATGTTCTAAAGATTTGTGAAATATTTGGGCTGTAAGCCGTGTTTGGGGCCTCGTGCCGATCTGTTTAGGCCCCTTTGAGGGCGTTTTACTGCTGTTTTCCTCACTACCTGTTGATGATTTTACTCAGCATCATTGTGCATACTGTTTTATTTGAAACTCAGCCTGATTTACACTACATGAGCATTAAAATGATGTTTTCGGGTCGAGTACCCCGTTCTATTACTTCGCCCGAGGGGCTTTTCGAGTGGTTCCACCGAGTGTGGCCGAGGGCCAAGAGTGATGGTGAGGTGCTGAGTGATATTACCGCTTGGGATGAAGGAGCCCCTCCGGAGTCTGTACACACCCCCAGTGAGCGCGCCGAGTGCGAGTTATTGAGTGATTGGGAGGCATGAGTGACTGTGATGTGCTGAGTGATTGTGAGGTGCTGAGGGATTGTGAGGCATGCCCGAGGGGCTGATTATGAAACATGTTTTTGCCCGAGGGGCTACTTATGATTTTACTACATTCATTTTCATACCAAATCCTTGTTTTAAAGTTGTTAAAAATGTGCATTTTTTAAGGACTTTTGTGAAGTTGATTTCTAAGGCATGACGATTGCGTATATCTATGTATACTATTGGAAAGTAAGGCTGTGTATATTGTGACTTGATGACATTGATTTTTATGTGATTCCTTGCTAGTTAGACTTGATTTATTTCCATTATTACTGAGTTGGCGTACTCACATTACTCCCTGCACCTCTGTGTGCAGATTCAGGAGCAGACATCGAGCGTTAGCTTTTATATATATATCGCAGCAGAGCCGGATCGTGGGGATATAGAGGTAGCTGTTCAGCGTTGGCATCATCTATGCTTTCCCTTCCTGTTGTATTTAGCTTTGATTCAGAGTTTTGTATCATAATACTTTATTTTGACTTATTTCACTAGATGCCCATGACATGTTGGCTCCGGGTTTTGGGGATGGCAATACTGTATATAAAATTTGCCTATTATATTAACAACTTTCTGTATATTGTTATGAATTGCTTGAAACTTAAATGGGATTTTCAAAAGGAAATGTGAACACGCGGTAGTCGGCTAGCCTAGTTCCACGATAGGCACCACCACGACCGGTTAGGATTTGGGGTCGTGACACATACAGTAGTTAAGCACTCTTATCAGATAAGAGGTTTTTTATATTGTTGAGTATAGATGCTGTGACGACCCGACCAATCGTCTTGAGAGTTTTAGCCTTGATTCCCTGCTAACTGCTTTGCCCGTATCTATTTCTGCTATTGTGACATACCGGGAGGTTTTGTTTTGGTTTTTGGAGTATATTGGAACACTTAGTCCCTAAACGGGAGCTTAAGCCTTAAGATTTAGACCGTAGTTAGAATTGTGTGAAGACAACACCGAAATGGAGTTCCTTTGGTTCCGTTAGGTCCATTAGGTGATTTTGGACTTAGGGACGTGTCCGGATTATGTTTTGGAAGTTTGCAGCTCATTTAACCTTGAAATGGCGAAACTCGAAGTTTTAGATATTTTGACCGGTAGTGGAATTTTTGATATCAGGGTCAGTTTTTGATTCCAGAAGTTGAAGTAAGTCTGTAGGGTTGAATACAACTTGTGTGCAAAATTTGGGGTCAATCGGACATGGTTTGGTTGGTTTCGGCATCGATTGTCGAATTTGGAAGTTTCAAGTTATTTAAGTTTGAATCGGAGGATGGTTCGTGACTTTTGCATTGTTTGATGTGGTTTGAGGGCTAAACTATGTTCGTATGGTATTTTAATATTGGTTGGTATGTTTTTTCGAGGTCCAAGGAGCCTCGAGTGTGTTTCAGATCATTATCAGGTGCATTTTGGACTTAGAGAAATAGCTGATGCTGGGCTATTTCTGGTGTCATCGCACCTGCGATGTGATTGGCTGCAAGTGCGAGCTCACAGAAGCGAGTGGGAGATCGCTGGTGCGGGGATGAGCAGTTTGGCCAGTGGTCATAGGCGCGACACGTAAGCCGTAGAAGCAGAGCCGCATCCGTGGAAGGGTGATCGTAGAAGTGGAATAGGTGAGGAAGTTGAGGTGGCCAAGTTCCACAGAAGTGGACTGTTGAGAGAAGAAGTGCATCCACAGATGTAGATTGTTTTGCACAGGTGTGATGCCTGGGAGTTTAATGAAACTCCGCAGGTGCGGAGTCTTCGCCGCAAAAGTGGCACCGCAGAAGTGGAAATTTGAGCGGGTGCGGTTTGACTGGCAGAAAAATGGCTAAGTGTGAGGGTTTGATTTCATTCTTCATTTTTGGACTTGAGAGCTCGAAATTAGGCAATTTTTCGAGGGATTTTCAGAGGAAGCTTTGGGGTAATGATTCCTAACTCCTTTTTGGTTGTATTCCATTAATCCATAGTTGTTTTCTTCATTAAATTAAGGAAATCGGGTGAGAAATTTGGGGAAAAGTTCTTCAACGGAATTTTTGAGTTTTGATTGGGATTTAGACATCATATTTGGATAATCTTGGTATGAGTGAATGGGTGTTCATCTTTTGTGACTTTTACCCGATTCCAAGACGTGGGCCCGAGGAGGCCTTTTAGGGCGAATTTCCAATTTCTTGCTTTAGCTTTGATTTTAGTAGCTATATTAGTTCCTTGTAGTTATACTTATGATATGTAATTGATTTTGGCTATATTTGGGCCATTCAGAGTCAGATATTAGTGGACAGAGCATTGTTACAGATTGATTGAGCTTGGTTCAAGGTAAGTGGCTTGCCTAACCTTGTGCGGGGGAAATCCCCTTAGGATTTGGTACTATTTTGATATGTGAGCGCTGTGTACGTGGGGTGACGAGTACGTACACAGGCTAATTGTTGTAAAAACCCGATATCTGCTTAGTAATAACCCGTTTCCTTCTTATTTGAGCCATATCATCATGTGTAGTATCCTGTTAGATTAGAATATCATGCTTACTTGCCTTAGATGTTTATCTGAATTCGAGGTTCCTATTGCTGCACTAGCCCTCCAGGAGACTCTAGCCCAGTTCATGAGCATGTTCAGCACCTTAGCTCAGGCTGGATTGATTCCATTAGCTCCCGCCACATCTCAGGCCGAGGGAGGTGAACAGACTCCCGCAGCTCATACTCCGTGAGTAGAGGGTCTAGGTTGATCATTCCCCAGAGTTCATTCCTATGCAGCCGGTAGCTCCGGTTCAGCATGAGACCAAGACAGCCGCTTCTGAGGTAGATTAGCTTAGACTTGAGAGGTACAAGAAGTACCACCCACCTACCTTTAGCGGATTGGCTTCAGATGATGCTCAGGGTTTTCTGGAGGAGTGTCATTGTATTTTCCGTACTATGGGCATAACGGAGACGAGTAGGGTTTCATTTTCCAATTTCTAGCTTAGAGGAGTAGCCTATCAGTGGTGGCGTGCTTATGAGTTGAGTAGTCCGGATGAGGAAACCTCATTCACATGGACTCAGTTCTTGGTTATGTTTTTGAGAGAGTATGTCCCTTAGAGCCTCAGGGATGCATGTCGCGTGGAGTTTGAGCAGTTGTGCTACGGTTCTATGATTATGTCAGAGTATGCAGTCTATTTCAGCGAGTTGGCCCGACATGCATCATCCTTGGTTGCCACAGTTCGAGAGAGGGTCCATCTCTTTATTGAGGGACTCCACCCCAGCATCAGGATCAGTATGGTCAGGGAGTTGGAGATGGATATCTCTTATCAGCAGATCGTGTGTAATGCTAGGAGAGTGGAGGGCATGCTTTCCGGGACAGAGAGGAGAGAGAGGCCAAGAGGTCTCGAGAGACTGGTTCTTATTCTAGAGCTCGAGCCCCAGTAGCTCGCTATGGTAGGGGTTATGTGGGTCGCCGTGTTCATTCAGCTCTTCCAGCAGCCAATGGTATTCTAACCCCTTCTAGGCCCCACGAGCCTTATTATGCACCGCCAGTATCTAGTGTGCATCCTACTCGGGGTAATATTAGCGGCCAGTCCAGCAGACCTGGCCCGAGTCAGTCACATCATCCACGCCCTCCGAAGGGTTGTTTTGAGTGTGGAAACACTCGCTATATGGTGAGGGATTGCCCCAGACTTAGGAGGGGTGTACCTCCACATACTTCTCAGCTACCACGTGCTCCATCGGGTCCTCAGGCTATGATTCCAGCACCAGCTACTGCCCCACCTACTCAGCCAACTCGAGGTAGAGGTCACCCTAGAGGGGGAGGCCAAGCTAGGTATTATGCTATTCCGACTCATACAGAGGCAGTTGCTTCCAACTCTGTCATTACATGATAGTTCCAGTCTGTCATAAAGATGCGTCGATATTATTTGACCCAGGATCTACATATTCATATGCGTCCTCTTATTTTGCCCCACATTTGGGCGCATCTCGAGATTCTTTGAGTTACCCATTTATGTGTCTAATCCTGTGGGAGATTCTCTTGTTGTGGACTGCATATATCGGTCTTGTTTGATTGCTCTTAGTATTTTTGAGACCAGAGCCGATTTATTATTACTCAGCATGGTAGATTTTGATGTTATCTTGGGCATGGTATGGTTGTCGCCCCATTATACTATTCTTGATTGTAACTCTAAGACCATGACGCTGACTATGTCAGGCTTACCGTGATTAGAGTGGAGGGGTACCTTAGAGTATACTCCCCGCAGAGTTATTTCAGTTCTTAAGGCTCAACGAATGGTTGAGAAGGGTTGTGACGCATACCTAGCTTATGTGAGAGATATCAGTATTGATACACCTACAGTTGAGTCAGTTCCAGTAATGAAGGACTTCCTAGATGTGTTTCCAACTGATCCTCCGGGCATGCCACCCGATAGAGATATTGATTTTGGCATTGATTTGTTGCCGGAACTCAGCCCATCTCTATTCCTCCATACCATATGGATCCTCCTGAGTTGAAGGAGTTGAAGGAGCATTTGCAGGAGTTTCTTGATAAAGGCTTCATTCGGCCCTGTGTGTCACCTTGGGGTGCTTCGGTCTTGTTTGAGAAGAAAAAGGATGGTTCTATGCGTATGTGTATTGATTATCGCTAGATGAAAGAAGTTACTATGAAGAATAGGTATCCATTGCCTCGCATTGATGACTTGTTTAATCAGTTACAGGGTGCCAGGGTGTTTTCCAAGATTGACTTACGTTCAGGCTATCATTAGTTGAAGATTCGGAAGCCAGATATCCCGAAGACTGCTTTCAGGATCCGATATGGTCACTATGAGTTTCTTGTTATTTCTTTTGGGCTGACCAATGCCCCAACAACATTTATGCATTTGATGCACAATGTTTTCCGGCCTTATCTTGACTCCTTCGTCATTGTGGTTATTGATGACATTCTGGTGTACTCCCGGACTCGGGAGGATCATGAGCAACACCTGAAGACTGTGCTCCAGACTATGAGAGAAAAGAAGTTGTATGCAAAATTTTTTAAGTGTGAGTTTTGGCTAGACTCAGTGGCATTATTGGGTCACGTATTATCAAGTGATGAGATCAAGGTGGATCCGAAGAAGGTGGAAGCAGTGCAGAGTTGGCCTAGACCATCATCAACTACGGAGATCCGTAGTTTTCCTGGCTTGGTGGGGTATTACCGTTGTTTTGTAGAGGGATTCTCATCTATTGCAGCACCTATGATTAGGTTGACTCAGAAGGGTGCTCCATTTTGGTGGACATAGGAGTATGAGTAGAGCTTTCAGAAGCTCAAGACAACTTTGACTACAACCCCAGTATTGGTATTGCCTAATGGTTCGGGGTCCTACACTTTATATTGTGATGCATCGGGGATTGGTCTTGGCGCGGTGTTGATGCATGATGGTAGGGTGGTTGCCTTCGTGTCCAGAGATCTGAAGGTGCATGAGAAGAAATATCATGTCCACGACCTTGAGTTAGCAGCTATTGTGCATGCCCTGAAGATTTGGCACCACTATTTGTACGGTGTTCCTTGTGATATTTACACCGATCATCGGAGTTTGCAGCATTTGTTCAAGTAAAAGGATCTAAACTTGCATCATTGGTGGTGGTTGGAGCTACTTAAGGATTATGATATCACCATTTTGTACCATCCGGGGAAGGCCAATGCGGTGACTAATGCTTTGAGTCGTCGGGCGAAGAGTTTGGGGAGTTTGGCATATCTCGCAGCATCAGAGAGACCCTTAGCGTTGGATGTTCAGGCCTTAGCTATCCAGTTAACGAGATTAGGTATTTCTTAGCCGAGTCGAGTGTTATATTGTGTGATCTCTCGGTCTTCTCTTTATGATTATATCAGGGAGCGTCAGTATGATGACCCCCATCTGCTTGTCCTTAAGGACACGGTCCAACATGGTGATGCTAAAAAGGTCATTATTGGGGATGATGGCACATTGAGGATGCAGGACATGCTATGTGTGCCTAATGTAGATGGTTTGCGTGAGTTGATTCTTCAAGAGGCTCATAGCTCGTAGTACTCCATTCATCTAGGTGCCACGAAGATGTATCAGGACTTGAGGCAGCATTACAGGTGGAGGATGATGCAGAAGGACCTAGTGGAGTATATGGCTCGGTGCTTCAATTGCCAGCAGGTGAAGTATGAGCATCAACGGCCAGGTGGGTTGCTTCAGAAGTTTGAGATTCCAGAGTGGAAATGGGAGCAGATCAGTATGGAGGTGTGATGCAGTTTGGGTGATTGTGGATAGGCTGACCAAGGTAGCTCATTTCATTCCTGTTATGACTACATATTCTCCTGAGCAGCTGGCTCAAATCAACATCCATGGGATCTTCAGGCTTCATGGCGTACCGGTATCTATTATCTCTGACCGGGTTATGCATTTTACATCACAGTTCTAGAGAGTCGTACAATAGAAGTTGGGTACTCGGGTGGAGCTGAGCACAACATTTCACCCTTAGACAGACATGCAGTCTGAGCACACTATTCATATATTAGAGGATATGCTCTGTGCGTGTGCGATGGAGTTTGGAAGGTCATGGGACTAGTTCTTTCCACTTGCAGAATTTTCCCACAACAACAGTTATCAGTCGAGCATCTAGATGGCACCGTATGAGGCTCTGTATGGTAGGCGGTGTCGGTCCCTAGTGGGTTGGTTCTAGCCGGGCGAGACCAGATTATTGGGGTACAAAATTAGTCCAGGATGACCTGGATAAGGTGAAGGTGATTCAGGATTGACTTCGTAGAGCCTAGTCCATACAGAAGAGTTGTGCCGACCGGAAGGTCCACGATGTATCATTCATGGTTGGAGAGAGGGTCTTGCTTCGGATACCACCTATGAAGAGCATTATGATGTTGGGGAAGAAGGGCAACCTGAGCCCAAGGTAAATTGGTCTTTTTGAGATGTTGCGGCGTATGGGGGAGGTTGCTTATAAGATTGCCTTACCTCCTAGACTAGCAGAGGTTCATATGGTATTCCACGTTTCTATGCTCCGGAAGTATCACGGTGATCCGACTTATGTATTGGATTTCAGCTCAGTCTAGTTGGACAAGGATCTATCTTATGTTGAGGAGCCAGTGGCTATTTTGGACAGGCAGGTCAGAAAGCTAAGGTCAAAGAACATTGCTTCAGTAAAGGTTCAGTGGAGGGGTCAGCCGGTTGAGGAGGCGACTCGGGATACCGAGCAGGATACATGCAGCTGTTATCCTCATCTTTTAACAGCTTCAAGTGCCACTATACTCATTCAAGGATGAACAATTGGTTTAAGAGGGGGAGGATGTGACGACCCGGCCGGTCGTCTTGATAATTTTCGCCCCGATCCCCTATTAATTAGTTTCCCCGTATCTATTTCTTCTATTGTGACTTGCCGGGAGGTTTCAATTTGGTTTTTGGAGTGTTTTGGGACACTTAGTCCCTAAACGGGAGCTTAAGCCTTAGGATTTGGACCATAGTCAGAACTGTGTGAAGACGACTCCGGAATGGAGTTTCGTCAGTACTGTTAGCTTTTTAGGTTATTTTGGACTTAGGGACGTATCCAGATTGTGTTTTTAAGGTCTGCAGCTCATTTAGGCTTGAAATGGCGAAAGTCGAAGTTTTGGAGATTTTGACAAGTCGAAGTTTTAGAGATTTTGACCGGTAGTGGAATTTTTAATATCAGGGTCGAATTCCAATTTCGGAAGTTGTACTAAGTCCGTAGGGTTGAATACAACTTGTGTGCAAAATTTGGGGTCAATCAGACGTGGTTTGGTTGGTTTCGGCATCGGTTGTCGAATTTGGAAGTTTCAAGTTCTTTAAGTTTGAATCGGAGGATGATTCATGATTTTTGCGTTGTTTGATGTGGTTTAAGGGCTCGATTAAGTTCGTATGTCATTTTAGGATTGGTTGGTATGTTTGGTCAAGGTCGCAGGAGCCTCGCGTGTGTTTCGAATCATTAACGGATGCATTTTGGACTTAGAGAAATGGCTGATGTTGGGTTGTTTCTAGTGTCATTACACCTGCGGTGTGATTGGCCGCAGGTGCGAGCTCGAAGAAGCGAGTGGGAGATCGTAGATGTGGGGATAAGGAGTTTGGCCAGTGGTCGCATCCGCTGAAGGGTGATCGCAGAAGAGGAATAGGTGAGGAAGCTGAGGTGGCCAAGTTCCGCAGAAGCGGACGGTTGAGCGCAGTAGCGCGTCTGCAGATGCGGATTGTTGTGCGCAAATGTGATTCCTAGGAGTTTAATTAAACTCCGCAGGTGTGGAGTCTTCACTGCAAAAGCGGCACTGCAGAAGCGAGAATTTGACCGCGGGTGCGGTTTGACTGACAGAAAAAGGGCTAAGTGCGAGGGTCTGATTTCATTCTTCATTTTTGGACTTGAAAGCTCGGAATTAGGCAATTTTTCGAGGGATTATCAAAGGAAGATTTGGGGTAATGATTCCTAACTCATTTTTGGTTGTATTCCGTTAATCCATAGTTGTTTTCTTCATTAAATTAAGGAAATCGGGTGAGAAATTTGGGGAAAAGTTCTTCAACCGAAATTTTTGAGTTTTGATTGGGATTTAGACATTGGATTTGGATAATTTTTGTATGAGTGAACTCGTGAGTGAATGGGTGTTCATGTTTTGTGACTTTTACCTGATTCTGAGACGTGGGCCCAGGGAGGCTTTTTAGAATTTCCAATTTCTTGCTTTAGATTTGATTTTAGTAGCTACATTAGTTCCTTGTAGTTATATTTATGATATGCAATTGATTTTGGCTAGATTTGGGCTGTTCGGAGTCGGATTTTCATGGAAAGAGCATTGTTATGGACTGATTGAGCTTCATTCGAGGTAAGTGATTTGCCTAACATTGTGTGGGGGAACTCCCCTTAGGATTTGGTACTGTTTTGATATGTGAGCGTCGTTTACGTGAGATGACGAGTACGTACACGAGCTAATTATTGCAAAAACCCAATTTCTGCTAAGTAATAACTTGTTTCCTTCTTTTTGAGTCATATCAGCATGTGTAGTATCTTGTTAGATTAGAATAGCATGCCTACTTGCCTTAGTTGTTATCGGACTCCGTGCAACATGTTTAGTGAATTTTCCTACTTTCCTTGACTTGTACTTAGTCTAAATTGTGGGATTTTGTGTTGTAACTGTTGAATTCTATTGTTTGAGTTGTGTATTTACTTTGGGACTACGGATCCGTAATTTGGGAGATCCCCCTGTTTTGTGTATTTACTTTTGGGACTACGGAACGGTATTTCGGGAGATCCCTCTGCATATTTACTTTGTGACTATGGAGCGTTATTCCGGGAGATCCCCATGTTTTGCATATTTACTTTGGGACTACGGAACGGTATTCCAGGAGATCCCTCTGCACATTTACGTTCGGGACTACGAGTCGGTATCTCGGGAGACCCCTCGTTGCTATTTCTGTGTACTGAGTTGTTACCTTCCATGATTTCATTCTTGTTAAATTTCAGTCTTTATTTTACTGCGATATTTCATTCTGCCTTGCTTTAATATTTATATACCAGTAGGGCCCTAACCTGACCTCATCACTACTCGACCGAGGTTAGGCTTGGCACTTACTGGGTTCCATTATGGTGTACTCACGCCCTTTCCTGCACATGTTTTTCGTGTGCAAATCCAGGTTCTTCCTACCAACCTCATCCTTAGTTGCAGTCGCTGCTGTTATCGGAGATTTCAAGGTACATATGCTCGCGCTCGCAGATCCTCGGAGTTCCCCTCTATCCCTCTATGTTCATTCTTCTCTTATTTTTATAGACAATGATGTATAGAACAGCTAGAACTTCGTAGAAGCTTGTGACTTACGGTGTTCCGGGTCTTGGGAGTGTTATGTATATTTCGAGAGTTGACTATTGTATATGCCGAGCGGCATCTCAATTGTTTATTTAAATTATTTGTCACTGTTAGTTGTTAAATTTCATGTTTCATTTTATTTCCGCAAGTGTTAGGCTTGCCTAGTCATAGAGACTAGGTACCGTCACGACGATTCACGGATGTAGAATTTGGGTCGTGAAAGATGCACACCCTTGTTTACTTGCCTTCTATGTGGGAGTGACTCTATTTAGCACGTGAGCCATCAATGCGATTATAAGGTGTAATGAGGGCACAAGATGCCAAGTGTTAGAGTTCAGTTATTGAGACCCGTGAGTTGTGATCTGTCCGAGGTTTAGTACCTCCTGGAGTTTGTTGACTAAAACCTGATGTGAAAGCGGTCGTTGTTGCTGAGTTATTATTTGTCCTTGTTATATCTGTGATTTCGGATTTAGGTTGTGTTTCTGTTCACTCTTCTTTGTCATTATTATAGTATTCTGCTGGTACTTGTTATTGCCCTTTCTTATTGCAATTACTGTAATGTTAGCCATATCGCGCAGTCTTTATGTAGATATCATACTCTTTTGTTTCTATACTTATACTTGTTCAACCTATTTAGTCCAGTAGGTGTCTCGACTGTTCCCCGTCACTACTCCACTGAGGTAAGTCTTGATACTTGCTGGGTACCGCTGTGGTGTACTCATACTACGCTTCTGTACATTTTTGTGCAAATAGATATTTTGAAGTCCGTTGAGCGTTAACTAGCTGTGCGGATTGCTGCTGTGGAGACCCAAGGTAAACCAATTGTTGTGTTCGCAGGCTTCGGAGTCACCTTCTAATTGGTATTCATACTGTTTATTTCATTTCAAACAGTTGTATTTAGAAAATTGTAGTAAAACTCTATAGAGCTTATGACTTGTATTACCGACTTTGGGAATTGTAAATTTTATAGAAGATTCCATTTCAAAAGTTGTTAGATGTTGTTTATTATTGTTGTTACTCAGTAAATGTTAGGCTTACCTAGTTCCTAAGACTAGGTGTCATCACGATACCCAAAAGAGAGGAAATTGGGTCGTGACATCCGTTTACACCAAATGATCGTAGTCAAGTCAAATGAGTTTTAAAGCACGATTTCACATTTTCATCAATTTTCTCATAAAAAATTTCCGAAAAAAGGACACGGATTGCACACATAAATCGAGGAAGACTAAACAGAGTTATTCGATGTCTCGAAGACCATAAGTAATGGATAAAACTATAAATGACCTATCAGATCATCACAAATATATTGTTTATTGTTGGATTAAATATTGTATACCAAAACGGTATATAATATATCATTTTGGTATAATTATACAATTTATTTTCTTTGCTAGTTCAACTTCATTTCGACCCCAAATTCCAAAATATTTCTCTAAAATCTCCACCAAATTAATTAAAAGTTTAGGCACAACGTCGAATCAATATATTGAGCACACTATATTCATAATCAGATCAAAACAACAACAAACTCAACAAACTCAATTTATGAGTTTCAAGCTTTAAGGTCCTTCGACAGTGTGTATGACTTTTCTTACAACAAATCTCCAAAAACTAGCCATAACCCCCACGTAATTGGTGTGGTGATTGTGTATTCCAATTTTTATAAAAAGAAATCTTTTACTTTACTATGCTGCATTTCATTGAATATTATTTCAAAAATACACAGCAGCTCCACATAGAACCAACCTTCTCCATTTTAACACTCTTCTATTTGCTGGTTTATTTTCAATAAAATTGGCATAAAAAGTAGAACTATATCTCCAATATCAAGATTCTTTCCGCCAAATCAATTTTTGTGACAGCTGAGATACCCTAATGTTGCTCTTACGAGGAATCTATAAATATTTATGTTAATTTGTTGCGATTCCACAACTCATAATTAGTAGTTTAGTACTATGAAAATCATGAAAACTTCTTGAGATTGAGTATTTTATGTTATCCATGAAGGGTTCTTTTATGAAAATGGAATTATTGGAGTCGTTGGACATGATAACTTTACACATCCACCACACCAATTTAAAGGGATGGGAGAAATGAATAGGTGTTTTATGTAGTTTTTCAATAATATTTCACGTGTTCAAATAAGGGCAGTTACAGACTTGGCAAAATAATTTCAAATGCTAGCTAAATACACAATAAATAAGTATTTCCCCATTTTAATTTTTTTGAATTCTTTCGGAGTACGGGGTCAAATTGATTAGTTTTCAGTGTTAATTCGAACATAGATTCTTTGAGTTTTTTGAAATAAAATTTACATATTTAAAAACTATATAAAATAATTATAAGTCACAATAGGTAGCAATTCAAAATGTTTTAGAACTACGTGTAAAAGATATGGTCAAAGAAATCTTATTGACTCCCAAATAGCAAAATGTTCAATCTTTTTGAAATAAAAGTGGAATAAATATGTATATTATATAAAAAAAAATATATTTTATCGACTATTATCTTTTAAAATGACTACACTATGTAGTTTTCCTTTCAAATAACCATAGTTTATCAAAGTATTTGGTAACTTTCTTGTGTGACGCACAATCCATGTGTTCCTTGGTAGATGCTGAAAAGTGAAAACATCAAATAACAAATATTATACTTCAGTCACTTCTCTTATTCTTGTCATAGAAAATTACTTTTACATTATCAAATTTCCTCTATTTATTTTAGAAATTTTATCTCCTATAGCAAAGGTATACAACCTATTTATTATGAACCAAAACTATTTTAAAATATTATTTTCTATAGCTACTTTTTATATTTTATAATAAAATAGGTAATTATATTATATACTATCATTGAGGCGTGACATACGCTATTTATGTTTTTTCTCTCTCCATTTCTTTCAATTAACACACGATTCTCTCTCAAAATCTCAACAAAATTTTCCTTCTTTCTCCCTCTTTTTGAGCAAAATACCCGCTTCTAATCGTGAATTCTTTGGCCGAATCCTCTAGAGTTACTGCAATTGAAAATACTTCTAAACTGTTGGAAAAAAAGGAGGGGAAAGACAGACCTTTTCTTCAAAATCAGATTCCTCCATAGCAAGGAGGGGTTCGTCGCTCTAAACTGATGGGAGCAAAAACGATGTCGGAATAATCCGAGTAGAGCATGGGTATTGTAACATAAACGACGGATACTACAACATTTTCTATGTCGCAGAAGATTTGAGGGTCGGTGCTTTTGTTCGTCTCCATTTTTAGTTTTATTACAATGTATACAGTATTTTGCTTGGCCGGAAAACGTCATCTCTGCCGAAATTTTTCTCCTTTTTGATATTTAGTCACATACAATGATACACATACATTGTATTCTGTGCAAATTCACTCAAATACATTGTATTTTTGTATAAATACATAATTTTTTGTCTGTATTTATGTATTTCGAAGGTTTGTATTTGTAATACAGCCGAATACATATGTATACTTGAATATAGGATATAAACATTGAAATACACTGAATACAAATATTGAAATAGAACAGAGTATAAACAGCGAATACATTTAATTTTAAAATAGAGTAAAATACAATAAAATACACTAAATACAAATACAACCAATGAAATATTTTGAATACAACAGTAATAACATCTATTAGAAATAACTAATATATTATTAATACAAATACATTTGAATACACTCAATACAAAATAGTGAATACATTAAATACAAACATTGAATCTAATGAATAAAAAAATATTGAAAAACACTAAATACAACTGTTATATACAACTGAATGCATGCAGTAGGTTTGTGTTTAGCATCTGAAAAATTATTCTAATTAATTGGGTTGATAATGAGGCGTGGTAGAATTGATTTTTTTGAGTTATATTAGGAGTGTATCACGCCAATTGTCTATTTCCGTTATTAGACAAGTAGATAGACTTATTTTTAAGGTGATTGTCGTTGTTGTTCATTAATACATGGTGCGAATACATGTGAATACAGTTGCATACAGCTGTAACCCCCTGTTTGTTAGACGACTTTTGCTACTGTATTCATGAATACAATAGCGCGAATACAACGAATACACTATTGTAACAACTAAATAGTAACTATAGAAGTAATTATGTATATGGTAGCTATAGGAAGTTCATAGCCACTAAACAATAGTGTGTCATGAACCCAAATTCCCTCCATAGGATATCTTGACGGAACCTAATCTCTAAGACTAGGTAAGCCTAACAATATGCGAAAATATTAAATAAGAGATTAGAACTTGAACATCCCAACATTTTCATAAATAGAATCTACCAATAACTCAAGACGTACAATCCCAAGACCTGGTGAGATATAAGTCACAAGCTCTAGATACAATATTTAACAATCCTATACTTCATTGTCTATAAAAAACACAAGGAAATAAGGAAAAACAAGGTAGAAAGGGGACTCTGAGGCTTGCGGATGCGGGCAAGTGTACCTTGAAGTCTTCAAAGTAGCAATACAACACACTAATATCGAGGTTGCTAGGATGTACCTGGATCTGCACAAAAACATGTGCAAAAACGTAGTATGAGTACACACAACGGTACCCAATAAGTGCTAAGCCTAACCTCGATAGAGTAGTGACGAGGTCGGGTCAAGGCCCTACTAGAGATAATAAGAAACAAGATATAGATACTATGATATAATGAAAATGACAGGAAACTGGGCAATAAGATATTTACGAGAAGTAACAACACAAAATCAAGTAAAGCTAATGCTATACAAAAGGAAAACATGACTTTTACATATTAAGGAAAACAAGAACCAAACAACACAACAAATACAGAATAGCAACAGGGCACTCCCGAGGTATCGTCTGGTAGTCACAAATCATAAAAGCAAATCACAGTCTTTCATTATATCACCGCTGGAGCTTTTATATTTGGTTTTTGAAAGTCATTTTCCCCAAATAGCATCCCGCGTTTTATCCCACCTTATCACACTCTAGTAGTTCTCCTACTAGCCACGCATATCAACCCCAACTTATCTCACTGCATGCATTTCAACACCCAGACATTACCCGTAGGCATGTGTTTCTGAAAGATGTATTTTACTGGATCCATCACTGATACGAGATATGTAGTGTACACACAAAAATAATGTCTTACTTCTGAGCTATCCATGTCAGAGCACAGCAGGTGCGCTCCAATAAAGAGTAACGGGCCTCGTAAGACATGGAATTTTTGCTCAGATAATATATCACTTGCTCTTTCTTTCCATTTTCATCATGTTGTCCTAGAACGCAGCCAAAGGCTCCATCCAACACAGACAGATAAATGAGCAGAGGTTTTCCTGGTTCTGGCGGGACCAACATGGGCAGTTTAGACAAATACTCTTTGACTTTGTTGAAGGCTCTCTGGCATTCTTCAGTCCAGTTTGTTGCAACATCTTTCCTCAGCATCTTGAAGATCGGGTCACATTTTACTGTTCATTGTGCTATAAAATGGCAGATATAATTGAGGCGTCCTAGAAAAATCATCACTACATTTTTATTCCTTGCTGGTGTCAAATCCTGGATAACTTTAATTTTTGACGGGTCTAACTCAATACCTCGGCGGCTGATGATAAAACCTAGCAACTTTCCAGCAGGGACTCTAAGGCACATTTTGCGGGGTTCAACTTCAAATTGTATTTTCAAAGTCGGTCGGAAAACTTCTTTAGGTCTACTATGTGATCTGAGCTCCTTTTGGATTTGATGATAATATCATCCACATACACCTCTATTTCCTTGTGTATCATTCTGATGACCCAAGTGCTAGTTCTGTGAAATTAGACTCCTTTCTAGGCTTAATAGCCCTAGAAAGGTTAATTTTAGATACCTCGATTTGCATGTGCAGTCCGGGCGTGAAACCGGAAAGCTTTTATGTGAAAATATGAGAAATATTAATTTCTAGAGTTAAAATTTTATTAAAATTGACTTGGTCAATATTTTGAGTAAACAGACCCGGATACGTGTTTCGCTGATCTCGAAAGGTCCCAGTAAAATATGGGACTCGGGCATATGCCCGAAAATGAATTCCGAGGTCCCAAGCTTTAGAAATTAATTTTTGAAAGAAATTATTTTGCTGAAATATTAATGAAATAAAGAAAGGAATTTATGTTTGAAACCGTTGGTATCGGGCCCGTATTGTGGTTCCAGAGCTTGATACAGATTTGTTATAATATTTAGGGCTTTCCTATGAAATTTGGTGAAAAACAGAGTTCGTTTGACGTGATTCGGACATACGGTTGATAAATAGTGAACTTTAAGTGTTCTTGAGAAAAATAAAGAGTTTTGATGTTTAATTCATAGTTTTACGTGTTATTTTCATGATTTGATCGCACGAGCAAGTCTGTATGATACTTTTAGACTTTAGTGCATGTTTGGTTTAGAGCCTCGAGGGCTCGGGTGAGTTTCAAATAGGTTTGGGTTGTGTTGCGCTCGTTCCTTTTTATGCTTCGATATTGTTTCTTCAAGCATAAATAATATCATATTGAACAAGTTAGCTCCGATTTCTATTTTGAATGAAGTATTAGATTCGTATCGTAATTACGGACCCGTAGCAAAATGAATTATCGAATTTGGACATCGTATGAGGATTTTATGGTCATTTTACTAAGGTTGCCAGATTTTCAGGTTAATTACGAAATTACTACTGACGGCGTATTAAAAATCTGCACTATTTGCAAATATTAAAACCTACATATCTCCTTCATTATAAGGTCAAATTGAGTGATTCAAAAGCCTAACTTGACTAGAATTTCACAAAAAATCCATTGGAGACATTAAAATTGAGCTTCGGGATCGTTTGACATGAGAAACGAGGCAGAATAGCTGGCAGAAAAATATATATAAAACGGGCAGACTTCTTCTTCTTCAAATTTTTGAACCCCATAGCCCTAAGAACGAATTTCTTCACCAAATTTCACCCCCAGTCATAGGTAATCAATTCTAAACATTAATCTTTCAATTACTCATTGTTTTTCATCACTTTTAAATTAAAAACTAAGAATATTCATGGTAAAAATTGAGGGTTTGGGTAGAATATGGGAATTTTGTAAAAATCGAATATTTACCTCGAATTGAGTTCGGATTTCGAAACTACTTGTATATTGACTTCGTGGGTGAATGGGTAACGTAGTTTGGTCCGAACCCCGAGTTTAGACCAAGCGGGCCCAGGATCTGAGTTTTACTTTTTTTGAGAAAACTTAGAAAAAATTATAATTTTCAATAAAGTTAGTTCCTTTAGAATTAATTAATGATATTAAGTTAATTATGGTTAGATTCGAGTGTATTGGAGGTGAATTCAAGGGAAAAGCTATAATTGAGCAAGGAGTGGCCTGCGAATTTGAGGTAAGTTTTTGGTCTAGCTTTGACTTGAGGGAATAGGAATCCCCACTTATTTGCTATGTGAATTGCATGTGTGTGGTGTATATGTGATGTGAAGAGTATCTATGCACCGCCAAATGGTCTGTTAAACATGATCCCTTCCCCGTTTCCAATTTGATTGATTCCTGTCTTAATTGTTCTATGTTCATTATTGTTTCTATGACTACTAGGCCTTATTACCTTGCTGTTAAATATTATTTGGTTATTTTGGAAGATTATTGGTTGCGTATTTGTTTCCCTTGTGGTACAGAAAGGTTGAGCAATTTGGCACTATTCTTGGAAATATATTTATATATTCATGTTGGTTTCATTTTTGATAATATTGAGGAAGTTGTGAGAAATGCAGTTTAATTGTTTCGTGATTGTTGAGATTCACGTGGTTATTTGGTTTCATTTTATTATTTCCAGTTGTTGTTGTAAGTGTGTTAAAAGTATTGGATGTTCTCTTGATTCTATCATGGTACATAAATACTGAGTTGGGTTGACAGTGTTACGGGGGTTACATATATTCTGGCGGGTTTTATTGTGGAATGATATTGGTTAAAGCTTACGAGCTATACTGTTTTCTTTGCAAATTGTTGAAATAAAAGCGCTGTGAAAAGCTTGGCCTGAACTGTGAAAGTTATTGATGAATAAACAAAATTGATTGTGATAAGGGAGTTGTGATAAGTGGGAGAAATAGATTGTGATAAGGATGTATAATTGATTGTGATAAGGGTGGATGATCGATTGTGATAAGGGTGGGGAAATGATTGTGATAAGGGTGGACATTTACGTTTTACTGATTTTAAACACAAAGATTGGGAACTTCACTATTTTACTCTATTGTTTCTCATATTATGCACATATGGTTATTTTAAAGTTAAATTTGGAAGTTTGGAAGCTTATTTAAGAATTGGTTATGGTTGAGACCTGGAAAAGGTGACTGAGTTGTTTTAATTGTTGTTGCAGTTATTATTATTATTTACTTGTTTTAGACTTCCTTCTTGCTTTATTATTTAATATTATCACAAGTTATATTGTTAATGCCCCGTTGTAGCCTCCTCAGTACTTCGTCGAGGTTAGGCTCGACACTTACTCAGTACATGGGGTCGGTTGTATTGATACTACACTCTGCACACTTTTGTGCAGATCCAGGTACCGGCCAGCAGTAGGGATATTTAGAGCAACTATTTATTGTTCGGAGACACGAGGTATATTTTCCGGCGTTCGCAATTCCCGAGAGTCTTCTCTTAATTCGTAGAGACTGTTTTTATATTTTCCAAAATAGTTATATTATTTCTTTCAGCCCATTATTCGTAGTATTCTTTAGTAGTTCGTGAATTGTGACACCAGACCCTGGGGTAGTTCTAGGTTTATTTATATAATTAGTTCGTGGCTCGATTTAATTGATTGTTTATTATTTTATATTTGGAATTATTTATTGAAACCCATTAGATCAAGTTTAATTTAAAATTATTTTATCCTGTTTAAATGATTAATTGACGAAAGTGTTTGAGCGAACTCTAACATTGTTTTGCCTAGCAAGTGTGGTATTAGGCGCCATCACGATCCCTAAGGTTGGGAATTTGGATCGTGACAAGTTGGTATCAGAGCACTAGATTGCTTAGGTCTCACAATTCATGAACAAATTTGGTAGAGTCTGAAGGATCGGTACGGAGGCGACTGTACTTATCTCTCAGAGGCTATGAAGTTAGGAACAATTTCACTTCTATTCTACTCCATCGTTCGAATGTATTCCACCATTGATGATTGAACTTTCCTACTCTTGTCCTCTCACAAATCTCGACAACACGCATAACGTCTATAACCGAACAAGTGGTGAAGCCTCAATGACAACTACGATTAGGGGAAGAGACAGAAGTGGAGCTCAGTATAAAGCTCGAACATCAACACCTATTGTACAATCTCAAATGGATCTAGACGCGGAGGTTCTAGCTCAGTCAGTACATGTTGGACTAATTCAGATCCCAGAAGGATTTATAGCTACTCCAGTATTGCATAACAAGGGAATAGTTGAAAGCATCGAGGTTGATTGGTATGAGTTGTGAAGTTTAACATTGTGGATTATCAGGCATTGTGACCTATGACTTCGTGCCAAGTGGGGAAGTCCACTGTCAAGGAATAGATTGTGGGGTCATGTGTTATATCGATTTTGGCTTGGAATATATAAGGCCTGAGATTTTGCAAGAGATAAAGCTGAGACTTGCGATATGTCTGCCTTCTTAATAACCATATACCTCAGTAGCAAAGGAGTTATATAGACAACTTTAAATCTACAGAAGGTCTACTCAGCGTGGAAGTTACGGTTGCGGATTTTGGGGTGCTCCAGAGGCAGTACAGTGGTTGACAAGCTTCTAGAATATATGGTTCATGCCAAGGTTTATCTGTATAAAGCTCTACCTTTGGGGTCATTATGCATCAATAAGGATAAGAGTTACCCCAAGGAATAACGAAGGGTACATGAATAAGTGGGGTAGCTCAGCGGTGTTGAGTCAACATGGTAAAGGAGAAACTGGTCGCCGGTGGTCGAAGCAAGCCTACGAAGAGGATGACCAGTCATTGCAACACCAACTATTTGACTCAATTCTCATAATGCTTTTGAAAGAGTTTGTTTCTCGAACTTTCCATTTCGCGGTGGCGCTTAGGGTTTGAACGATTGTGCCAGGTCACCATGACAATGTCAGAACATGCCATCAGGTTCGATAAGTTAGCCTATCATACTCCTACTTTGGTTCATATAGCCAGAGAGTAAGTCTACAGACTCATTAAAGGACTCAATTATGATTGTAAAAATTTTGTGCGACTCAAGGAAAGATAATACTTTATTTCGGCTAGTGGTAGGAACTGTTCTAGATTTGGGAGAGTCATAATTCATCAGTGCACTCAGGCTACGTGCCCCATTGCAGTTACAACTCAACTACATGACCAGCTAGGGAAAAAGGGATCGGAATGTCAAAAGTGAAGGTTAGATTCCTAGAGGTGGAGACTCAGCCTGATGATATATTTTTCATGGTATGGCTGAGGTCGTTACATTAAATGGCGTCATTACAAGAACAATCTCTAATTAATATAAAGTGATGATTTCCTGAACTTAATACGGTTATGCATAATTAATAAAATTCTTCTAATATGCTCTACTCTCGGGTGAGCTTCGTAAATCAAAATTCTACTCATGTGAATACTTGTATTGAGAGATTCTATGGAGATAGCTACGTCTATCATTACGTGTTGGAATTTTGTTTAACGGAAAATATTTAAAGGAAGGAAATGGAATGTTTTGATTGGCATGATACGCATGTTGCTTGTGATTCAGAATTGAGGACGAGATCCTCGCATTTTAATATGATTTGAGATGTTTAAATCGAGCTACGAGCCGCGGTGGAAGTTATGTAAGGACGAGGTCCTGGTGACGGAAATTCTTGTATTTAAATTCTCCCTTGTGAGTTAAAATTTTACTATAGTACTGGTAGGGAGTCATGCCTGTTAGGATTATTCAACAATTTATGTATAAAATAATAATAATAATAATAATAATAATAATAAGTAAATAAATAAGTAAATGAATGAATGAATTAATTAACTATCTGTGCATAAATTGCCAAATTCGTGCTATAATTATTGAGCCGTAACCTACAAGGTAGGTGCCCGCCCATGTGGCGTTAAATGCGACACGTTAAGTTGGGTATATAATTATGGGGTCTTCATGAATCGCATCTCGTTATCAGTATTGTGAAGGTTTGAAAGGAGATTATTGCTAACGTGAAGCTGTTTGATAATTCCGTAATTGGCTATGAACAACCATTAAGAAAATAGAGGTGGTGAGTATGGGCAGCCTTGCGTATATTCGAGTTGGTGAGAGACTGTTAGCTTCAGACATTCAGACGTTGGCTAATAAGTTCGTGAGGTTGGATATTTCCCCTAGCAGTGTTCTAGCTTGTACAGTCGCTCGGTCTTCCCTATTTGAGCATATTCAGGCGCGACAGGATGATGACCCATATTTGGCGGCCCTTAGGGACACAGTTCGGCACGGTGATGCCAAGCAGGTTACAGTTGGAGATGATGGTGTTTTGAGGATGTAGGGTCGGTTCTGTTTTCCATTTCAGGTAATTTTTTATATCCGTTCGAGAGCGAATGTTTGTTTTAGAGGTGGAGATTATGATGACCCAAGGGGTCATTTTGTGAAATTAGACTCCGTTCTAGGCTTAATAGTCCTAAAAAGGTTAATTTTAAATACCTCGATTTGCGTGCGCAGTTCGGGCGTGAAACCGGAAAGCTTTTATGTGAAAATATGAGAAATAGTAATTTCTAGAGTTAAAATTTTATTAAAATTGACTTTGGTCAATATTTTAAGTAAACGGACCGGATCCGTGTTCCGACAATCTCGGGAGGTTCGCAGTAAAATATGGGACTCGGGCGTATGCCCGAAAATAAATTCCGAGGTCCCAAGCCTTAGAAATTAATTTTTGAAAGAAATTATTTTGCTGAAATATTAATAAAATAAAGAAAGGAATTTATGTTTGAAACCGTTGGTATCAGGCCCGTATTGTGGTTCCGGATCTTGATACAGGTTTGTTATGATATTTAGGCCTTGCCTGTGAAATTTGGTGAAAAATGGATTTCGTTTGACGTGATTCGGACATCCAGTTGATAAATAGTGAACTTTAAGTGTTCTTAAAAAATAATGAGTTTTGAGGTTTAATTCATAGTTTTACGTGTTATTTTTATGATTTGATCGCACGAGCAAGTCCGTATGATACTTTTAGAATTGCGTACATGTTTGGTTTAGAGCCTCAAGGGCTCGGGTGAGTTTCAAATATGTTTGGGTTGTGTTGCGCTCGTTCTTTTTTATGCTTCGACGTCGTTTCTTCAAGCATAAATGATATCATATTGAACAAATGAGCTCCGATTTCTGTTTTGAATGAAGTATTATATCCGTATCGTAATTACTGATCCGTAGCAAAAAGAATTATCGAATTTGGACATCGTATGAGGATTTTATGGTCATTTTACAAAGGTTGCCAGATTTTTCAGGTTAATTACGAAATTGCCACTGACGGCGTATTAAAAATCTGCACTATTTGCAAATATTAATACCTACATATCTCCTTCATTATAAGGTCAAATTGAGTGATTCAAAAGCCTAACTTGACTAGAATTTCACAAGAAATCCATTGGAGAAATTAAAATTGAGTTTCGGGATCGTTTGGCATGATAAACGAGGCAGAATAGCTGTCAGAAAAATATATATAAAACGGACAGACTTCTTCTTCTTCAAATTTTCGAACCCCATTGCCCTAAAAACGAATTTCTTCACCAAATTTCACCCCCAAGTCATAGGTAATCAATTCTAAACATTACTCTTTCAATTACTCATTGTTTTTCATCACTTTTAAATTAAAAACTAAGAATATTCATGGTAAAAATTGAGGGTTTGGGTAGAATATGGAAATTTTGTAAAAATCGAATATTTACCTCGAATTGAGGTCGGATTTCGAAACTAATTGTTTATTGGCTTCGTGGGTGAATGGGTAACGTAATTTGGTCCGAACCCCGAGTTTAGACCAAGCGGGCCCAGGATCCGAGTTTTACTTTTTTTGAGAAAACTTAGGAAAAATTATAATTTTCAATAAATTTAGTTCCTTTAGCATTAATTAATGATATTAAGTTAATTATGGTTAGATTCGAGTGTATTGGAGGTGAATTCAAAGGGAAAAGCTATAATTGAGCAAAGAGTGGCCTGCGAATTTGAGGTAAGTTTTTTGTCTAACTTTGACTTGAGGAATAGGAATCCCCACTTATTTGCTATGTGAATTGCATGTGTGTGGTTTGTAGGTGAGGTGACGAGTATCTATGCGCCGCCAAATGGTCTGTTAAACATGATCCCTTCTCCGTCTCCAATTTGATTGATTCCTGTCTTAATTGTTCTATGTTCATTATTGTTTCTATGACTACTAGGCCTTATTACCTTGCTGTTAAATATTATTTGGTTATTTTGGAAGAGTATTGATTGCGTATTTTTTTCCCTTGTGGTACAGAAAGGTTGAGCAATTTGGCACTATTCTTGGAAATATATTTATATATTCATGTTGGTTTCATTTTTGATAATATTGAGGAAGTTGTGAGAAATGCAGTTTAATTGTTTCGTGATTGTTGAGATTCACGTGGTTATTTGGTTTCATTTGATTATTTCCAGTTGTTGTTGTAAGTATGTTAAAAGTATTGGATGTTCTCTTGATTCTATCATGGTACATAAAGACTGAGTTGGGTTGACAGTGTTACGGGGGTTACATATATTCTGGCGGGTTTTATTGTGGAATGATATTGGTTAAAGCTTACGAGATATACTGTTTTCTGTTTGCAAATTGTTGAAATAAAAGCGTTGTGAAAAGCTTGGCCTGAACTGTGAAAGTTGTTGATGAATAAAAAAAATTGATTGTGATAAGGGGCTGTGATAAAGGGGCGAAATAGATTGCGATGAGGGTGGATAATTGATTGTGATAAGGGTGGATGATCGATTGGGATAAGGGTGGAGAAATGATTGTGATAAGGGTGGACATTTATGTTTTACTGATTTTAAACACAAAGATTTGGGAACTTCACTATTTTACTCTATTGTTTATCATATTATGCACATACAGTTATTTTAAAGTGAAATTTGGAAGTTTGGAAGATTATTTAAGAATTGGTTATGGTTGAGACCTGGAAAAGGTGACTGAGTTATTTTAATTGTTGTTGTAGTTATTATTATTATTTACTTGTTTTAGACTTCCTTCTTGATTTATTATTTAATATTTCCACATGTTATATTGTTAATGCCCCGCCGTAGCCTCTTCACTACTTCGTCGAGGTTAGGCTCGACACTTACTCAGTACATGGGGTCGGTTGTACTGATACTACACTCTGCACTCTTTTGTGCAGATCCAAGTACAAACCAGCAGTAGGGATATTTAGAGCAGCTATTTATTGTTCGAAGACACGAAGTATATTTGCCGGTGTTCGCAGATCCCGAGAGTCTTCTCTTAGTTCGTAGAGACTGTTTTTATATTTTCCTAAACCGTTATATTATTTCTTTCAACCCATTATTTGTAGTATTATTTATTAGTTCGTGAATTGTGACACCAGACCTTGGGATAGTTCTAGGTTTATTTATATAATTAGTTCTTGGCTCGGTTTAATTGATTGTTTATTATTTTATATTTGGAATTATTTATTAAAAGCAATTAGATCAAGTTTAATTTAAAATTATTTTATCCTGTTTAAATGATTAATTAACGGAAGTAGTTGAGCGAACTCTAACATTGGCTTGCCTAGCAAGTGTGGTGTTAGGCGCCATCACGATCCCTAAGGTTGGAAATTTGGGTTGTGACAATCATATCATGGAATATAGTCATCATAGCTCTCATGTACGTGGCCCCAGCATTCTCCAAACCAAACGGCATCATTTTGTAACAATATATCCCCGATGGTGTGATAAAGGGGGTCTTTTCGGCATTGTCTTCGTCCATATAGATCTGATGATATCCCGCGAAGCAATCCATAAAAGATTGGAGCTCATGCTTGGTGCAGTTGTCGATCTGTATGTGTATGTTAGGCAATGGGAAACGACCCTTGAGACTTGCTCTGTTCAGATATCTGTAATCGACACATACCCTAACTTTCCCATCTTTCTTGAAAACTGGCACAATGTTGGCTAAGCAGGTCGGGTATTCGACCACTTGAAGAACCTTGGCTTTGATTTTCTTGGTGACCTCCTCTTTCATCTTCAGACTCATATCTGGCTTGAACTTTCTGAGCTTCTGCTTTACTAGTGGACACATGGGATTGGTAGGTAGCTTGTGAGCTACTATAGATGTGCTCAACCCAGTCACATCGTCGTAGGACAATGAAAAATGTCCTCATATTCCCTTAGGACCTGATATACTCTTCCTTTTTGGACAGTGATAGATGAATGCTTATACGAGTTTCCTTGACTTGTAAAGAATCCCCTAAGTTGACGGCCTCGACTTCCTCCAGATTGAACTTTGGTTTGTTTTCAAAGTTCTCTATTTCTTTGACAATTTCTTCAAGTATTATACATCTTCCAGATCTTCCGAATCAATGTCCTTATGTTGCATTGTCTCATTACATGTCACAGTCATAAGTTCATCAGAATATGTAATAATTATGCTGAAAAGAATATATAAAGATAATAATAAATATGGAAAAAAATAATGCATTAAAAAACTTTAAAAATGTCAACAAATATGAATCGATGGCTCGAGTAATTATTTTAAAATAAATTACTGAAAATGTCTTAAATGCTCAAAGCAATTTGAAAACAAAGTCATGCTAATTTTCCAGCTACCCAAGAACTCGCCGAGCCCGGGATGGTGTGGTGGTCTAGTTCTTAAGAACAACTCCTTCTCCTACTGTATAAATGGTAAGGTCTTCCACCTCCTCCTCCTCAACAATGCAGTCCATGTCTTCATCATCCAGATACAGCTTCCTCATAATGGCCAAAATCTATTCTTCTTCGGATCCCCACATCATGTCACTTGACAGAATGTCCGGTGCATATATGGTATAGGTTGTTCCGGCGGATAATAATAGGCGCGCCATGGCCGTATCCAATCCCGATATTCTTACACAATATAGTCATATCCGAGTCCAAAGGTCATGCCATGATACTGTGGTTGTATGGGTTAAGTGATTCCCTGAATCTTTTTGCCAAGACCCTTGCCTGGTTCATATACCGTCCACATCAATATGCTTTCTATTTTCTTGCTCCATCATCAATCCTTTTCAATTGTGTTCACTCGCTCAATGCGGTGATATGTTTCTCCGCCCAACTTTCTCCTGTTTTCAATGACTGGGACAGTCTGGCTGGTGTAGATAGGGTTGCTTCCATCTCCATGAATGATCACCTCCTGATGATTCTATTCGAACTTCATAGCCTCGTGCAGAGTAGAACCCACTGCCCAACTGCATGTATCCATGGTCGTCCCAATAATAGGTTGTAAGTAGCAGATATATCTAGCACTTGGAATTCAACATCAAACCAAGTATGTCCCATTTGTAAATGAAGCTTGATTTCCCCGATTGTGGCTCTCTGAGATACGTCAAATGCTATCATGTTCATTTTTCACATTCGTATCTCGTGCAGGCCTTTACCTAATCTTTTCAGAGTGGTCAGTGTGCATATGTTCAGGCTCGAACCTCCATCTATCAGGACCCTGGCAATGAACTTATCCTCAAATTTCACTATGATGCGCAATGCCTTGTTGTGGCTCAACCCTTTTGGCGGTAACTCGTCTTCGTGGAAAGTAATTTTATGACTCTCCAGCACCTGTCCAGCCATGTTAGCCATCTCTCCACTATTGATGCTGGCAGGTACATAAGCTTCACTTAACACTTTCATCAAGGCATTCTTGTGTACTTCTTATTTTTGCAACAATGATAAGATGGATATCTGAGTGGGGTCTTGTTCAGGTGGTCAACAATGGAGTATTCAATTGCTTGTATCTTCCTCCAAAGATCGTCAGTGCCAGTTTCAACAACAGGCATCTTAGGTTTAGCTTCTTTGCTCGTTCCACACAGATTCTCAGGCGTGTAAACTCTGTCAATTCTAGTCATACCTTGCACGGAGTGTTGTTTCTAGAAGGGTCTAGACCGGTACCCTCAAGCGGACAACTTGAGAGGGAAAGGCACGAGACCGTCAACTGCACCGCTGATCGACTAGTCTACCACAAATAAGCCTTTCCGGTTTAAAAGAGTGTTTTTAGGAAAGCGTGGACACTCATCAAGCGTCTGATGTTGATAATAAGCATGAGTGGAGTGTGATGTGGAGCATGCGTTATGCAAAAATAGTAACATGTTGTCCAGTATTTGTATGATAAAAGTGCATAAAACAGTAAATAATATGGTAAAGATGAATAGGAGGAGGAAAAGAAGAGAAAATAAAAGAAAGGCAAAAAGAGAAAAGTCAGTTTAACTCATGTAAATGTGCGAGAACGTAATGAAGCAGATAGAGAAACAGGGATGGGAGAGTCATGATGATGATATAGAAGTGTGATGACCCAAGGGGTCATTTTACAAAATTATACTCCATTCCACACTTAATAAACATAAAAAGACTAAAATTAAGTACCTCAATTTGCGTGCACAGTCCGGGCGTGAAACTGGAAAGCTTTTATGTGAAAATATGAGAAATAGTGATTTTTAGAATTTAAATTTGATAAAAGTTGACTTTGGTCAACATTTTGAGTAAATAGACCCAGATCTGTGTTTCGATGATCCCGGGAGGTCCGCAGTAAAATATGGGACTCGGGCATATGCCCGGAAAAGAATTCTGAGGTCCCAAGCCTTAGAAATAAATTTTTGAAAGAAATTATTTTGCTGAAATATTCATGAATTAAAGAAAAGAAATAATGCTAAAAATTATTGGTATCGGGTCCGTATTTTGGTTCCGGAGCCCGATACGGCCTTTTTATGATATTTAAAGGTTAAATGTGAAATTTAGTGAAAAACGGAGTTCGTTTGACGTGATTCGGACATCCGGTTGAGAAATTATGAACTTTAAGAGTTTTTGTTGAAAATGATGAGTTTTGAGGTTTAATTCATAGATTTACATGTTATTTCATAATTTTATCGCACGAGCGAGTCCGTATGATATTTTTAGACTTGCGTGCATGATTCGTTTGGAGCCCCGAGGCTCGGGTGAGTTTCGGATAGGCCGCGGGGTGTTTTACACTTGAATATAACTGCTGTTTTTTTAGTATCTGGTGTCCAGGTTTTTGTACTATGCGATCGCATAGGTATAACCGCGATCGCATAGTGTAGTCTTCAGGGGTCCCAATTTTTTTACTGTGCAAACGCAATGTCAGGAGTGCGATCGCACTGCTTCACCAAGGCCCTACTATGCAAACGCACCAATAACCCTGCGATCGCGGAGCACAGTTTGGGCCAAGCTGTACGAACGCAGGCCATACAGTGCAAACGCACTGAGTTAAATTTTGGCCTGGGGAGGTAAATCCAATACCATGTGAGATCGCACCCCTCCCCATGCGAACGCACTGCACTATTTTTCTTTACCCTGTGCGATCGCATTTAATTACCCGCGATAGTACAGTTGCCCAGCCAGCTAATGTAAATACCTGTTAAAAACGGGCAGAACCCTTTCTTCTCCAATTTTTTGAGGTTCCAGCCCTAAAAACGAGTTTTCTTCAACAATCTTCATCCCCAATTCATAGGTAATCAATTCCAAACCTTGTTCTTTCAATTCCTTACTATTTTGCATCACTTTTAAAGCAAAAACAAAGAATTCATGGTAAAAATCCAGGATTTGGGTAGAATTAGGGAGTTTTGTAAAAATTGAATTTTAATATCTAATTAAGGTCGGATTTCAAAACTAATAGCATATTTGGGTTCGTGGGTGAATGGGTAAACGTAATTTGGTCCGAACCCCGAGTTTATACCAAGCGAGCCCGGGGTCGGGTTTTCATTTTTTTTGAGAAAACTTAAGAAAAATTATATTTTTCAATAAAGTTAGTTCCTTTAGCATTAGTTAATAATATTAAGTTAATTTTGATTAGATCCGAGCAATTTAGAGGTGAATTCAAAAGGAAAAGCAATAATTGAGCAGTGAGTGGCCTGCAGAACTGAGGTAAGTGTTTGGTCTAACTTTGGCTTGAGGGAATAGGAAATTCCCACTTGTTTGCTATGTGAAATGCATGGGCGTGGTGTATAGGTGTGGTGACGAGTATCTATGCACCACCCAAATTGTTTGTTAAACATGATCCCCTTTCCCGTTCCCCACTTATTTGATCATTGTCTTAACTGTTATATGTTCATTATTGTTTCTATGACTATTTGGCCTGGTTGAATTGTTGTTATTTATTGAGGTGACTATTTGGAAAGGGTATTGGCTAGTTTGAGTTGGTTCCTGGTGATATATACATGGTTGAGAGGTTTGGTATTGTTTGTATGAATTAAAGGTATTTATATTTGATATTCCTGTTGGTTTCATGATTGAGAGGTTATTGATGAAGTTATGAGAAAAATGCAGTTTATTATTTATAATTTTTGAGACAAAAGTATTGTGAAAGGCTTGGCCTGAATTGTGAGATCTTAAATAAATTGATATGATATGTCTGGTGGGAGCGGGTTGCACGCCGCAACAAGGAGTGATAAGGGTGGACATGTGGGATCGGGTTGCACGCNTTTCATGATTGAGAGGTTATTGATGAAGTTATGAGAAAAATGCAGTTTATTATTTATAATTTTTGAGACAAAAGTATTGTGAAAGGCTTGGCCTGAATTGTGAGATCTTAAATAAATTGATATGATATGTCTGGTGGGAGCGGGTTGCACGCCGCAACAAGGAGTGATAAGGGCGGACAAGTGGGATCAGGTTGCACGCCGCAACAGGAGTAATAAGGGTGATATTTTAGGGAGGAGCAATAAGGGAGGACAAGTTGGAGCGGGTTGCACGCCGCAACAAGGAGCGATAAGGGAGGACATTTATATTTTACTAATTTTTAAAGAAAAAGAAAATAAAAGTTTTGCAAAGTTAAAAGGTCTATTTTACTATTCTTTAAATATTTTTGCACTATTTTTATTCAAAGGTAAAGTTTGGAATTTTGAAGAGTTATTTGAGAATTGGTTATAACTGAGTTGATTTATTTTGTTGCAGCATTTATTTATTTATTTGTTTAGACTTCCTTATGGCTTTATTATTTATTGTTGTTATCAATTATATTGTTGAAGCCCGGCTTAGCCTCGTCACTACTTCGCCGAGGTTAGGCTCGACGCTTACTCAATACATGGGGTCGGTTGTACTGATACTACACTCTGTGCTCTTTTGCACAGATCCAGGTACTAGTCAGTAGTAGAGGATTCCAGGACGACCCTCGATTCATTTGGAGACACGAGGTACATCTGCCGGCGTTCGTAGATTCCTAGAGTCTTCTCCTATTTTTACATACACTGTTTTATATCATTCAGAACAATTACACTATTTCTTTTAGCCATTATTTGTAGTATTCTTTAGTAGTTCGTGGATTGTGACACCAGACCCTGGGGTAGTCTTAGAATTATTTATATAATTAGTTCGTGGTTCTTCTTAATTAGTTGGTTATTATTATTATTTTATTTTATTGTTTATGGTAATTATTCTAACTAAGTTCATTTGGAAGTTATTTATTTATGCTTGAGTAATTAATTAAAAATATTAGTCAGTCAAATTCTAACATTGGCTTACCTAGCAAGTGTGGTGTTAGGCGCCATCACGACCTCTAAGGTTGGGAATTTGGGTCGTGACAAGTTGGTATCAGAGCACTAGGTTGCTTAGGTCTCACAATTCACGAAGAAACTTAGTAGAGTCTGAAGGATCGGTACAGAGACGTCTGTTCTTTCGGAGGCTATTGAGTTAGGAAACCACTCCATTTTTTTTATTTCTACTCTATCGTGCGATTCTTGTATCCCAAATACTGATTAGATTCTTCTATTATCTCGCAGATGGCGAGAACACGTGCTTCATCTTCCGCTGACCAGTATTCCGGTCCTCCAGCAGCAGCAGCTCCTACTAGGGGCAGAGGCCGAGGCCGCGCTAGAGGCCGAGGCAGGGGCAGGACTCAGCCCGTTGCTCAGGCAGCAGCTCCAGCTGCGGAACCTCAGATTGAGATTGATGAGGGGGTTCCGGCTCAGACTGTTCCAGTGGGGCCAGCTCAGGTTTCCGAGGAGTTTATTGTCACCCCGGTCCTTCAGGATGCTTTGGTCTGTTTAGTGGGATTGATGGAGAGTGTGGCCCAGACGGGCACATTCCCTGTTGCAGCAGCCGTATCTCAGGCTGGAGGCGGGGTCCAGACTCCTGCCACCCACATTCCAGTCTAGACTACTCCTCAGGTTCAGACCCCAATAGCCAATCTCGTTGGAGTAATTCAGCCAGTTGCAGTAGTGCCGCCCGTTAATGGGGTAGATATGTCTACCGATGCTTTGTGGAGATTGGACAGGTTCATTAAGTTATTTCCTGTTCACTTCAGTGGTGCTACTTCAGAGGACCCTCAGGAATATGTGGATAGATGTCATGAGGTTTTGCGTAATATGGGTATTCTGGAGACCAATGAGGTCGATTTTGCAACCTTTCAGATGACTGGTTCCGCCAAGCAATGGTGGAGGGACTATTTGTTGACTAAGCCAACTGGATCACCTGCTCTGAATTGGGATCAGTTCTCTTATCTCTTTTTGGAGAAGTTCTTACCTGTCACTACTCGAGAGGATAAGCATCGTCAGTTTGAGCGACTCCAGCAGGGTAACATGACTGTGACTCAGTATGAGACTCGTTTTGTGGATCTGGCTAGACATGCTATTCTTATATTGCCCACAGAGAGGGAGAGGGTCAGACGGTTTATTGATGGCCTTGCTTAGCCCATTAGTTGCAGATGGCCAAGGAAACAGGGTCCAAGATTTCTCTTCAGGATGCAGCTAATATAGCTATGAGGGTTGAGTCAGTTCTTGGGATGGGAGGTCAAGGGTCAGAACAAGATACCTTGCTATTCTGGTAGATTCAGCAGTGCCTCGTCTGGGGGTGGAGATACTCAGGGTAGAGGCCAATCTTCCATGCCATTTAATTCAGCACTTCATACGTCCCATGGTGCTTCAGGAGGTCGTGGCTCTTACTTACCTTATCCTGATCAATAAGCCCCGATCAAAGCACCTCCTTTTCAGAGTTATTATCGTGGTCAACCGGTTTGTCAGGGTCAGCCTCAGTATCAGGGTGGTTGTTATGAGTGTGGTGAGTATGGGCACATTCGGAGATCTTGTCCGAAATTCTTGGGTAATCAGCCTCAGTATCAGAATTCTCGTGCCATAGTTCTGGCACCAGCTGCCCAGCCAGCCAGGGGTAGGGGTCAGGTAGTTAGAGGTAGAGGTCAGAATGTTAGAGGTAGAGGTCAGCATACTAGAGGTGGAGGCCAGCCCGCTAGAGGTGATGGCCCACCCTTTAGAGGTGGAGGACCACATGTCAGGGGTCTTCCTGGTGACGCAGTTCAGGGTGGTGGGGCCCAGCCCCGACTATATGCATTTCCAGCCAGGCCTGAGGTAGAGTCCTCCGATGCTGTTATTACAGGTATTATCTCAGTTTGTGATAGAGCTGCTTCAGTTTTGTTTTATCCGGGGTATACTTACTCATATGTTTCATCCTATTTTTCCTCGTATTTGAATGTGCCCCGTAATTCCTTGAGTGTTCCTGTTTCTGTGTCTACACCAGTGGGGGGTGCTATCGTGGTAGACCGAGTATACCGTTCATGCGTGGTAGTCATAGAAAGTCTTGAAACTAGTGTGGATCTTTTACTCCTAGACATGGTTGATTTTGACGTTATATTGGGCATGGATTGGTTGTCGCCCTATTATGCCATCTTAGACTGTCACGCCAAGACAGTTACCTTAGCATTGCCGGGGTTTCCTCGATTAGAATGGAAAGGGACCCCTGGTCATTCTCCCAGCCGAGTAATTTCATATGCCAAGGCTCGCTGCATGGTGGAGAAAGGGTGTTTGGCTTATTTGGCCCATATTCGTGATTCGAATGCCGAGGTTTCTTCTATAAAGTCAGTTCCTATCGTGCGTGAGTTTCCTGAGGTGTTCCCTGTAGACCTGCCGGGTATGCCACCCGCAGGGATATTGATTTCTGTATTGATGTGGCTCCGGGAACGCAGCCCATTTCCATTCCTCCATATCGGATGGCCCCACCAGAATTGAAAGAACTAAAAGAACAGTTGCAAGACTTGCTAGATAAGGGTTTCATAAGACCCAGTGTCTCACCTTGGGGTGCACCGGTTTTGTTTGTAAAGAAAAAAGATGGGTCAATGAGAATGTGCATAGACTACATGCAACTGAATAAAGTTACTATCAAGAATAAATATCCGTTGCCAAGGATTGATGACCTATTTGATCAGCTTCAGGGTGCTAGAGTGTTTTCAAAAATTGATTTGGGGTTCGGGTACCATTAGCTGAAGATTAGGGCGCCCGATATCCCTAAGACAGCCTTTCGTACGAGGTATGGGCACTATGAATTTTTGGTTATGTCTTTTGGGCTGGCTAATGCTCCAGTTGGCCTTTATGGACTTAATGAATCAGGTTTTCAAGCCCCATCTGGACACTTTTGTGATCGTAATCATTGATGACATTCTTATATACTCCCGCAGCCGGGAAGAGCATGAGCAGCATCTCCGTATAGCACTCCAGACTTTGAGAGATAATCAGTTGTATGCCAAGTTTTCTAAATGTGAGTTCTGGTTAGGTTCAGTAGCCTTTTTGGGTCATATCGTATCAGCTGAGGGTATTCAGGTTGATCCTAAGAAGATAGAGGCAGTCAAGAACTGGCCTAGACCCACCAGAGCCACAGAGATTAGGAGTTTCTTGGGTTTGGCCGGTTACTACCGTCGTTTTGTGGAGGGGTTTTCATCCATAGCAGCCCCCATTACTAGATTGACTCAGAAAGGTGCCCCATTTAAATGGTCAGATGAGTGCGAGGCGAGCTTTCAGAAGCTCAAGACAACCTTGAATTCAGCACCGATGTTACCATCAGATTTGGGTTCTTTCACGGTGTATTGTGATGCTTCTAGAGTTGGCCTTGGAGCAGTGTTGATGCAGGACGATAGGGTGATTGTGAATGCGTCTCATCAGTTGAAAGTCCATGAGAAGAATTACCCTGTTCATGACTTAGAGTTGGCGGCTATTGTTCATGCTTTGAAAATTTGGAGGCATTATCTTTACGGCGTGCTGTGTGAGATTTTTACTGACTATCTCAGCCTCCAGTACTTATTCAAGCAGAAAAATCTAAATTTGAGGCAGCGGAGATGGTTAGAGTTTCTAAAAGATTATAATGTCACTATATTGTATCACCTAGGGAAGGCCAATGTGGTGGCCGATGCTTTGAGTAGAAAGGCGGTGAGTATGTGCAGTCTTGCGTATATCCCATGTGGTAAGAGACCGTTGGCTTCAGACATTCAGACTTTGGCTAATCAGTTCGTGAGTTTGGATATTTATCCCCGTAGTGTCCTAGCTTATACTGTTTCTCGGTCTTCTCTAATTGATCGTATCCGAGAGCGGAAGGATGATGACCCACATTTGGCGGTCCTTAGGGACACGGTTCGGCACGGGGATGTCAAGCAGGTTACAGTTGGAGATGATGGCGTTTTGCGGATGCAGGGTAAGTTGTGTGTGCCTAATGTTGATGGTCTCCGTGAATTGATCCTTGAGGAGGCTCACAGCTCCAAGTATTCTATTCACCCAGTTGCAGTAAAAATGTACCAAGATTTGAAACAACATTATTGGTGGAGGATGATGAAAAAGGACATTGTGACTTATGTGGCTCGTTGCTTAAATTGTCAGCAGGTAAAGTATGAGCATCAAAGACCTGGTGGTTTGCTTCAGCATATAGAGATTCTTTAGTGGAAGTGGGAGCGTATCACTATGGACTTCGTTGTTGGGCTTCCACGGACTTAGAGAAAATTTGATGCGGTTTGGGTTATTGTGGATAGGCTGACTAAGTCAGCACACTTCATTCCTGTGGCCAGTACTTATACTTCAGAGCGGTTGGCTGAGTTGTATATTCGGGAGATTGTTCGCCTTCATGGGGTACCCGTGTCCATTTCTGATCGGGGTACGCAGTTTACTTCGCACTTTTGGAGGGCAGTTCAACGTGAGTTGGGTACCCGAGTGGAGTTGAGTACATCATTTCACCCTTAGACTGACGGACAGTCTGAGCATACCATTCTGATATTGGAGGACATGCTCCGCACTTGTGTTATTGATTTTGGAGGTTCATGGGATCAGTTCTTGCCGTTAGCAGAGTTTGCTTATAATAATAGTTATCAATCGAGCGTTCAGATGGCTCCTTATGAGGCGTTATATGGTAGACGATGCAGATCGCCAGTTGGATGGTTTGATCCAGGAGAGGCTCGGTTGTTGGGTACAAACTTAGTTCAGGAGGCCTTAGATAAGGTCAAGATTATTCAGGAGAGACTCCGTGCAGCTCAGTCTAGGCAAAAGAGTTATGTCGATCGTAAGGTTCGTGATGTGGTATTCATGGTTGAAGAGAGAGTATTGCTTCGTGTGTCGCCCATGAAGGGTGTTATGATATTTGGGAAGAAGGGTAAGTTGAGCCCTAGGTATATCGGGCCGTTTGAGATCCTTGATAGAGTGGGGGAGGTAGCTTATAGACTTGCATTGCCTCCAGGGTTATCCTCAGTTCATCCGGTATTCCATGTGTCTATGCTCTGGATATATCATGGCGACCCGTCCCACGTGTTAGATTTCAGCTCTGTCCAGTTGGACAAAGACTTGACCTATGAGGAGGAGCCGGTAGCTATTTTAGACCGGCAGGTTCGCCAATTGAGATCTAAAAGTTTTCCTTCAGTTCGAGTGCAGTGGAGAGGCCAGCCCATTGAGGCAGCTACTTGGGAGTCTGAGTCAGACATACAGAGTAGATACCCACACTTGTTCGCCACTTCAGGTAATTTTCTATGTCCGTTCGAGGACGAACGTGTGTTTTAGAGGTGGAATGTGATGACCCAAGGGGTCATTTTATAAAATTGGACTACGTTCCATGTTTAATAACCATAAAAAACTAAAATTAAATACCTCAATTTGCGTGCGCAGTCCGGGCGTGAAACCGGAAAGCTTTTATGTGAAAAAGATGAGAAATAATGATTTTTAGAATTTAAATTTGATAAAAGTTGACTTTGGTCAACATTTTGAGTAAACGGACCCGGATCTATGTTCCGACGATCCCGGGAGGTCCGCAGTAAAATATGGGACTCGGGCGTATTCCCGGAAAAGAATTCCGAGGTCCCAAGCCTTAGAAATAAATTTTTGAAAGAAATTATTTTGCTGAAAGGTTCATGAATTAAAGAAAAGAAATAATGTTAAAATCATTGGTATCGGGTCCGTATTTTGGTTCTGGAGCCCGGTATAACTTTGTTATGATATTTAAAGGTTAACTGTGAAATTTGGTGAAAAACGAAGTTCGTTTGACGTGATTCGGACATCCGGTTGAGAAATTATGAACTTTAAGAGTTTTTGTTGAAAATGCTGAGTTTTGAGGTTTAATTCATAGATTTACATGTTATTTCATGATTTTATCGCACGAGCGAGTCCGTATGATATTTTTAGACTTGCGTGCATGATTCGTTTGGAGCCCCGAGGCTCGAGTGAGTTTCGGATAGGCCGCGGGGGTGTTTTACACTTGAAAATATCTGCTGGTTTTTCAGTATCTGGTGTCTAGGTTTTTGTACTATGCGATTGCATAGGTATAACCGCGATCACATAGGTATAACTGCGATCACATAGTGTAGTCTTCAGGGGTCCCAAGTTTTGTACTGAGCGAACGCAATGCCAGGAGTACGATCGCACTGCTTCACTAAGGCCCTACTGTGCAAACGCACCAATAACACTATGATCGCGGAGCACAGTCTGGGCCAAGCTGTGCGAACGCAGGCCATAGAGTGCAAACGCACTGAGTTAAATTTTGGCCTGGGGGAGGGAAATCCAATACCCTGTGCGATCGCACCCCTCCCATGCGAATGCGCTGCCACTATTTTTCATTACCCTGTGTGATCGCATTTAATTACCCACGATCGCACAGTTGATGAAGTTATGAGAAAAATGCAGTTTATTATTTATAATTGTTGAGACAAAAGTATTGTGAAAGGCTTGGCCTGAATTGTGAGATCTTAAATAAATTGATATGATATGTCTGGTGGGAGCGGGTTGCACGCCGCAACAAGGAGTGATAAGGGTGGACATGTGGGATCGGGTTGCACGCCGCAACAGGGGTAATAAGGGTGATATTTTAGGGAGTAGCAATAAGGGAGGACAGGTGGGAACGGGTTGCACGCCACAACAAGGAGCGATAAGGGAGGACATTTATATTTTGCTGATTTTTAGAGAAAAAGAAAATAAAAGTTTTGCAAAGTTAAAAGGTCTATTTTACTACTCTTTAAATATTTTTGCACTATTTTTATTCAAAGTTAAAGTTTGGAATTTTGAAGAGTTATTTGAGAATTGGTTATAGCTGAGTTGATTTATTTTGTTGCAACATTTATTTATTTATTTGTTTAGACTTCCTTCTGGCTTTATTATTTATTGTTATTATCGATGTTATATATTTGAAGCCCGACTTAGCCTCGTCACTACTTCGCCGAGGTTAGGCTCGGGACTTACTCAGTACATGGGGTCGGTTGTACTAATACTACACTCTATGCTCTTTTGCACAGATCCAGGTACTAGTCAGTAGTAGAGGATTCCAGGACGACCCCCGATTCATTTGGAGACACGAGGTACATCTGCCGGCGTTTGCAGATTTCGAGAGTCTTCTCCTATTTTTACATACACTATTTTATATCATTCAGAATAGTTACACTATTTCTTTCAGCCATTATTTTTAGTATTCTTTAGTAGTTCGTAGATTGTGACACCAGACCCTAGGGTAGTCTTAGAATTATTTATATAATTAGTTTGTGGTTCGTCTTAATTAGTTTGTTATTGTCATTATTTTATTTTATTGTTGTTGGGAATTATTCTAACTAAGTTCATTTGGAAGTTGTTTATTTATACTTGAGTAATTAATTATGAAAATTAGTCAATCAAATTTTAACATTGGTTTGCCTAGCAAGTGTGGTGTTAGGCGCCATCACGACCTCTAAGGTTGGAAATTTCGGTCGTGACAAGCAATCTTAGACTAGGGAAGCGAGGAGAGAACGTACATATCATAGAAAACAAAGGGAAATAAGGGAGGATATGTACATGCTCTAGAAAATTAAACAAATAAAGGAAGGCAAGGAAAGGATGTACATGTCATAGAAAATTAAACAAATAAAGGAAGATAAAGGAAGGGATGTACATGTCATCAAATATATCCGTTAATCCACATAAGTCAACTTCGTTATAGTAAGAGCCTAAGTATATCCCCAGCAGAGTCACCATACTGTCGCGCCCCATTTTCTCGTGAAGGCGGGTTTGGACGTGTGCCAACTCTTTTAAGTGAGGTATTAAAAGATAAGAGTCACCGCCTAATGATTTTTAAGGTGCGTTAGGGCACCTTTTTGCAAATAAATCTATTTAACTAGTCTATGTCCCCAACGATCGGGTAAGGGCTCAAATTACCTCAAAGAGAAGCGGTTAGGCACTCTTTGAGGTCCACAACTGTGGTTCCCGACTGAAATTTTAACTATGTGGATTAGATGATTAAGCTAGGTGATCAAACAAGCAAGGAAAGGTATAAAACATGAATCCTTTAATATAACACATAAGAATAAATTATTGGTACAAATCTTAAATATTACAAGTGTACAACGGCATTGGTATATATTAAACGACTAAGTGTAAATAACAAGCATATAACGAATGGGGCGGCTAGGTGTTTAAGCCCAAAGGATCACCCCGTGCAACACAAATTATACTTTGCAACTCCCTTAAGATAAGGGTTGATCATATTATTTAGCTAGCACAAACTATCATCTCCTGCTACCCAATTACTATGTTGAAGTTGTTACTTAAAGGCGCTCTTATACAATTCTAAACCATATCCTATGTGTGCACTACTCGTCCCATACCTATGGTCCACGAGGCTTTGGACCTACTATGAGGTGGTTCTAAACTCAACTAAGGTTACTCAAAATGAGAAAGCTAGGTGACAATTAAAACATATATGACTTCATGTAAAGATAATTAAAGGCCCAAGTTAGCCTCCACACATAGACAACAAATGCACGCGACAGAATAAGCAATAGATGATTTCAGAATTAAGACTTAAAGTAATATAGGTATGGTTTCAAAATGATTCTGAATTACATCATCATCTATGCAACATTATTATTCTAAATGGCTTAGGCGAGGAGGCAGTAAACTGTTTGCAAACTCAGAATTACTTGCACTGATTTTATAAATATGCGTCTTAGGCAGGTGACATTGTCCTATAGGCATGATTTCTAATAGTTCATGATTAAGCAGTGAAGCAGCTTTGAAAGTCTAGTCTTAACAATGTTGATCTCATAAACAGTTCTTGTGCGAGTGACAACATCTTATAGGAAGGATTTCTAACAATTGACAATTAGACTTGATTTTATAACACTTTATTCCTATAGACATGTCATCTAGGTGGGGCGGTGCGATGAAAGCAATGGAAGTAGTCTATCAAAAGATTAGAATCATATAGTCATGATATCTAGATGGGAAGAACACTAAAATTAATGAAAGAAATTGACCAACTGATTACTTGGAGTCCTATAGGCGTGTTATCTAGGTTAACAAAGCATATGTTATACATCCTATAGGTGCGCTATCTAAATGTACAGTAGCAACACAGAAAATGAGTATGGTAGATACTTAGACTAACATGTTTGAACAGTGGACAAATGAGGTGTGCATGATTCCTATAGGCATGATTTTTATTAGTGTGCAACATACCGAACGAAATAACAAACAATGCATGCTGAAATAGCAAATATAACACACAGACCCTATGGGCATGTTGTCTACCTTTTCATCCAGATATTAGAATACCCCAACCCCCTTTTCATTAATCTCCTCATTATTCATTATTACAAATTATTACAGGCCCAAATAATGAGTACAATTACATAAAGGAACAACTGCAGGCCTGGGAACAGGCGCAAACAAAGTAACCCAGTATTGATTGGGTCTTCAACAGGCTTTGTCTCACACGAATAGCTGGACCAGATCCGATAGTATCTCAACCAGGATAGTATGCCCATTTTGCACAGCCCGAGGCCATACATGAACTCATGCCAAGCCCAACAAATACGGAGTGACCACTTAAACCAATTAATGAACCACACATGAAAATAAATTAAACACCTCTGAAATAATAGCTCATAGAGACAAGATTATATGACACTTAGCTAGATTCAACTAAAAACATAGGCATTTCAGAAAGCAAGAGTGATAGGATTGATTAGGAAAAGAACATGTGATCTACGAGAATCAATAGGGGTTAATCTTCAGCAATGGGGTTTTACACAGAAGACAACATAAGTTCATGCATAAGCCATTATCCAACAAAAGAATAGGGGTAACATGCAGAAACTAGAGAACTTGATGACATATTTACTTAGGGTGAACACATACAATGCCAAGTTTCAGAAACCAAGCTTAAAGCATGATCTAGAACTAGTTGAGGAGACTTTAGCTAAGAGACTTAATATGAGAACATGGTAGAGTTATAGACAAGACCAAGTGTTATACAATAGAATGTCTAACATGAGAGCCTATTGAGAGTAGCATAGTAGAACAGAGTCATGAGCAAATACTTAATGTGAGATAACTTTAACATGCTATGTATCTGTCGATACCAGAAGCAATTATGGTAAACAAACAACATGTCAATTTCAGATTAACAAGACAGGAAAGCATCAAACTTTGTACTAGTTGGCCACACATAGGAGAAAGGCCAGACATGAGGTTTACCCTAAGGTCTCAAACGATCACGACCCAAAATTTTCACCGTCGGGACCGTGATGGTGCCTAACATCACACTTGCCAGGCAAACCTACATTAGAGGTTATTTAGCCAATTCTTTACATTTTTAGTGATTATCAGTAAATAAGAAAAAATAAATCGAAATAAACGTGAAGCTATATAGATATCAACTTTTAATTTCATGCTACCTCTACCCAGAATCCGGAGTCACAATTCACGAACGTACTAAGACTTCTCTACAAATATTTTTCCGAAAGAAAGTACAACTATCTATGAAGCAAAGTAAAAACAGTAAGTATAGAAGTGTAGAAAGGGACGCCAGGGCATGCGGACACCAGCAGAACTACCTTGGATCTCCTAGCTATGAAATTTGCAGCCAACCTCTCGATTAGCCACTGCCTGCTAAAAAATCTGTACAAGAAGTGCAGAGTGCAGTATGAGTACAAACGACCCCATGTACTGGTAAGTGCTGAGACTAACCTCGACGAAGGAGTGACGAGGCTACGGCGGGACACTCACAATATAAGCTGTATACATATAAATTATTGTGGCGCACAACCCGATCATACCGTACATATCATAATCCTTCATTATTTCTTCTTAATATCATAAACAACAAAATATAGACATAAGTGTTGCAGCGTGCAACCCGATCCCTCCATATCATAATAATCACAATCACGGTTCACTCTTATTACACCTGTTGCGACGTGCAACCCAATCCCACGCTATAATATCAATCCACCCTTATTCCTCCTCAATATACCACCCTTATTCCACCTGTTGCGGCGTGCAACCCGATCCCACCATATTCATATCATTTAAACATGAAGTATAGATGTTTCAAAAATTAACACAAGACCTTTCTCAATACTTAAACTTCAGAACAAGGCAAATGGAAATCTTATACTCAAAAAAACTCTACACACAAGTAATACTACTCAGCGACACCAATCCAGAATATCACTAAAACACAAATAAGAACAACTTAAGCAAGTAATATGGAATAAGGAACTACAGAATAACAATTATCTTCAGCAAGGAGAAACAACATCTAGCAAGTAGCAATTAAGCATGGAAATACAAGTAGGCATTGTAACAATTAATGTAGGGAAAGAAACAATATAAGAAGAACAAAATAGAAACAGGCAAGACAGAAAACTTGGCAGAGCATAAGTACCCGCCATCTCACATATACCCCGCTCGCATGATTTTCATAAAGCAATTAAGACAAGGATTCCTAATCCATCAAGTCAAAGATAGGCACAACACTTACCTCGCTCCACAGGCTACTCACTGCTCAATTACCATTTTTCCTCTAGATTCCACCTCCAAATCACTCGTATCTAGCCACAATTTACTTAATAATATCAATTATTGCTAAAGAAATCAATTACAATGCATAAATTTAGGTTTCCCAAACTTTTCCGCAAAAAGTAAAAAATCGACCCCGGTACCGCTTGGTCAAAACTCGAGGTTCAGACCAAAACTCATTCACCCATTCACCCTCGATCCCGAATATGTAATTATTTTCAGAATCCGACCCCAAATCGAGGTCTAAATCCCCAATTTGTAAAAAATCCCAATTCTTCCAAAATTCCTAATTTTCTACCATGAAAGAACAAAGTTTAGGGCTAGAAATTTAATGGGTGATGATATAAATGGAAGAAAATGAGTTAAAGAGTATAAACATATGAATTGGTATTGAGTTTCCCCTTCAAAATCGCACCTAGGCCGAGCTCTAATGGAGAGTTTATGAAAAATGGGTAAAATCCCATTTTCTGGTCTGTTTTAAGTCACAGGCGTCAGGCCTACTCCGCTTTCGCGAAGGGCCTGCCACGTTCGCAATGAGCAACAACCTGAGTGGCTTAGACGTTCGCGAGATACTGTTCGGGTTCGCGAAGTCTTATGCCCACCAGCCTACGCGTTCGCGAGCCATGTGCCGCTTTCACGAAAAGTATAGGTTACTTCCCCTCCCCCAGGTCCCATGCCTACGCGTTCGCGAGAGGCTGGACGCGTTCACGAAGGGTAATTCCCCCCCTCCCCCCCAATGCTCCGCGTTCGCGGCCTAGCCTTCGGTTCGCNAGAACATTTTCTAATGGGTAAAGTTGAAATTCAATGAAAATAGATGAGTCAATATACAAAATTCGAGGAAGATTAGAGGTGATTTGGACTAATTTGGTATCAAATTTCGTAGTTAAAATCAAGTTCAAAAATTCTTTTGCGACACATGTATCAAACATGTATCACGCATCTATCTTACACACAGGTATACAAGGATATACATGTGATACACTTTTGATACAAATATGATACATATGTAATACACAAATTATACACAGTGTGATACACATTATTTTTTTTCATGTTCATCTTCTACTTTGAATTTTCAATTCAAACCACCTCAAAACTCTACCAAATCATCCCAAAACTGAGATTCAAGTTCCTTAAGATGTACCCAATCTATTATAATAACACTCACTCAAAAGAAAGTAAAATTTGGACCTTTTTGGCTACAAATATGTCACGACCCAATTTACCCTCCAAAAGGTATCGTGACGACACCTAGTCTCCATGACTAGGTAAGCCTAAAATTTGCGGAACATGACATAATCAATAAAATAAAGCCAGAAAAAGAACTCAAGTAGATACAACATAGCTGCTCAGCATATACATTTTTACTTCCCAAAACCCGGATGCCACCACAGTCACAAGCTCTGTACTAAATGTAGCTCTATACAATGAAACATTGGAGAAATATACAAGTCTTCTATGCCTATACTAGAGTAGAAGGGGACTCATGGGATTCTGCGGACGCGATAGAATTACCTCGCGATCTCCTGGCTGCTGCTAGATGACTCCTAGCCACGATACTGAGTGATGGTACCTGGATCTGCACGTGGGGAAAACATGCGCAGGAAAGGGCGTGAGTACTCCACATTCGGTACTTCGTTAGTGCTAAGCCTAATCCCAGTCAAGTAGTGACGAGGTCAGGTTGAGACCCTACTGAGTTTGTAAACAAAAAAACAAGTCAATGTGTAATTTAAAACAGTGAAATACAGATAAACAATGATAAACAGGATTAACGAAGACGAAAAGATTTAATAACAGAAAGAGAGCCCTCGGCTCAGCACATCATATATCTCAACAGTAAATGTGCAATGCAGTACACGGGGAAAGCTCTCGGATCTCAGTCCATAGTCCCAATTTAAATATGCTATGCAGTACAAGGGGAAAGTTCCCAGATCTCTGTCTGTAATCCCAATTTATATATCAATTTCAGTACAGGGTGAAAGCTCCCGGATCTCGGTCCGTAGTCCCAATTTAAATATGAAA